>JAYMFT010318601.1:0-10030 GCA_038088735.1 Panulirus argus | reverse complement strand
GGTGCATTACGGTGATGAGAGAGAGAGAGAGAGAGAGAGAGAGAGAGAGAGAGGTGAGCCACATGAGAAAGATCACCAGTAGACCTTGCTCTGGAAAAGCCGTATTGGCTATGTGAAACAAGGGTAGATGGGACTGTCGGCGTCTGAGTTAAAAGAGTTGAGGAGGGTTTCTTAGAAAAGGGAGGGACAGACGGGGAGGTCTCCTTTCTTAGGGAGGGGCTGCACAAAGGCATGTTTCCATGAGGAAGGGGAAAAAAAAAAAGGAGGGGGGTCTGGGTTCCTAGATCAGAGACGATATAGACAAGCGAGGACCGGAGACACGGTCAGGAGGTACACTTCCCTTAAAACTCGGTGGTATAAGCCATCGGGGACCGTAAGCCCTGCCCCTTCGAAGCTGGTTAATGTGCTTGGAAGATCCATCCCTCTGCCAGCAGGACATCCTAGGACACGCAAGGGACTCAGCGGGAGGAGACGCCGAAGAAAGGAGCCGACGAAGACTCGCCCAAAGTTGAATTTCAGGAGAACAGGGCAACATAAAAGACCAGCTCTTACCAGGGAACAGAAATAGCGTATGTATAGAGGGAGATCCAGAAGTTACAGAGAGTAGGTACTTCCGAGGGGGAGAGGAAGGGGTCGAGAACCTGTCTTGAGTGTTCGACATTTTTGTTTCTGTTCCAGGGCGTTAGGGGGAGCGAGGGCAACAGGGGGACTCCGACTCCACGCACTAATGAGGCGCGTCTGCAGCAACACAGAGGCACGAGAGTGGACGGCCGGTATCACGCCAGACCAACAGATATGTGACCACTCAACAAGACCCTGCTGGTGAGTGGAGACCGAGACCGAGACCGAGAGAGAGAGAGAGAGAGAGAATATGACCAGCACATTACAACCTGCACAAAAGCAACTTCAGTCCTAGTGACACACACACACACACACACACTTTATTTCGGGCTACGTACGTCGGTAAATGAACACGAAGAACGGGACATGCTGAAATTCCAGCACGTGCTGACTTCAGATAATCCTACGTCCTGGGGAATAGACCCTGGGGCATCGTGGACAGTATATGCTCACTACCCTGTACCATATACGCCGCAAAGGGAGGGCACTGTCAAAAAGCTGTTTACAAAATGAATACCAGAGGAGGTTAAGTGCGTCCAAAGTGTATCAATGTCTCTCTGGCAAGTCATTTTCTTTTCACATTTTCTGGGGAAAAATTCCTAGAAATCACAGGCTCTCTCCTGACACACTGGCAAACACAATGTCCCAGTGTCCACATCCAATCCACCCTATGTAATCTTTTTGTGCAAGGAGCATCCTATTTAGATCACTGCTAAATTCAGTGCTGGCGTGAAATATCTGATGACTGCAGAGTGTCATGTGTCCCCATTTCTCGTGGTGCAGGGGAACCAGGAGCTATTAACTGACTAGGGATCCAGGAGCTATTAACTGACTAGGGAACCAGGAGCTATAAACTGACTAGGGAACCAGAAGGTATTAACTGACTAGGGAACCAGGAGCTATTAACTGACTAGGGATCCAGGAGCTATTAACTGACTAGGGAACCAGGAGCTATTAACTGACTAGGGAAGCAGGAGCTATTAACTGACTAGGGAACCAGGAGCTATTAACTGACTAGGGAACCAGAAGCTATTAACTGACTAGGGAACCAGAAGCTATTAACTGACTGGGGAACCAGAAGCTATTAACTGACTGGGGAACCTGGAGCTATTAACTGACTAGAGACCGACGTGCTGTCAACATCTGCTCTCCCATTGTCTGTTAAGAGGGGTAGGAATCATTACACTTACGTAGAGAGGTTTACACTGTGTCAACACTGTGATACACTGCACAAGCTCGCTATTCTGGCCCTGCAACGGTGGGGTAAATACCATCCCACCGCACCAGGATCCTGCCTACATCCCCCGTGCGCTCCTCCCCTTGTCTCGCTCTCTCCCCGACCACTCTAACACCCCTCTAACTAGTCTCGTTCCCACTCTAACACCCCGTCCAACTAGTTCAGTTCTCTCTCCCCACCCAATCCAACACCCCCTCCGCCATGTCTCGATCCCTCCCCACCCTCTCTTACACCCCCCTCCACCTAGTCTCACTCCCTCGCCACCCACTCCTCCCCCGCACATACTCCCCAGATATTCGCGTCCGGGGAGCCATCTGCCAAATCGTCTGCCTCGCTCGGTCTTTCGGTCCTTCCTTACAACACGCCCCTTCCTGGCCAAAGGGGTTAACCATTAACCTCCCCACGGACTGTAAGTAAACCCAATTTCCCCCATGTGCCCCAGGTCCAAATACTCTCAAATAGCTAGACATCAGGCCATGCAAAATGACAACTATAAACATCCCTTATTTACTATTAAGGTCAATTTTGACGCGAGAGCCAGTGGGGAGCTCTGCGCCTGACCTGACCTCAGGGAAGCTCCGCACCTGACCTGACCATCGCAAACTTCTGCAAATATCCTACTCTGGCCAGAGCCTCCCTTCCAAATAATACCTCCCCTCCGTCCCCCCTCCTCTGTCTCTTTCTGCCGGCATTGTGTTTTCCCTTCCTCCTACCTGCACAGCGCCGGGGGACCTACCACTTTGGCAGGAGCGTGCCCACCGGCCAGGAGGTATAAGGGGGAAGGAGACACCGCGTCCGCACCATCATCACAGCTTGGGTCATACAAGAACGTACCTGGAGGAGGAGGAGGAGGAGATAGAGACACCAGTTAATGACCCACACACGACTCACATATGCACTTCTGTCCACCAGTACTGTCTATACACACACGACTCACACAAGTACTCCTGTCCACAATACTCTACAACCCACAATGCTTGTATAACCCGACGAGATGTAATCTGAAGTGCAACACCTGGGGTTGACGCACACCGAGGTCTATGTACACTTCTGCACTCCAGAAAGTCTGTCACCCCCCCCCCGGGGTCCCTTCCTACCACAGTGGACATTGCATTATGATAACATCTCATATTCAGTTCCCATATTCACTCACATAATGGGTCCAAGACATTCAATATCCAAGTTGTGGAGTGATCTCCTTCTCTGTGACACCGTTGCCTCGTCTAACCACACAAGTGGCAATGTAGTGTAGATATACCAGCGTTTCTGATGATGCCACAACACCGTACGGGTTCGATCCCTTTGTCATTCTCTACCACACACACACACCTCAGTCCGGGTGTACATAGCTCTCAGTTTCACGACATATGTATATACCAACCTGGTATACACCACGCGTGAACAGAGAATAATAAGATGAGAGAGAAAAAAAATAAATTTAAATTAGTCACGACTCATAAGGAATTAGCACACCTGACTCGAGATCTCAGAGGGGGGTGCATATGGATACATGACTCACACACGTGGCATCTGCCAGACAATACAAAAAGGTCAGCGAGAACCAGGTGTGTTTTCTCTGTACACCCACACATGGCACGTACACACACACACACACACACGGGCTGGGTGGGTGGAGCGAGACGATTTGCGACTCTCGCTACTGCCACAAGGGATCAAAGCACAGGTGGCACGGGTGAGTATCCACACAGGTAAGTAGCCAGAGAGTAAGTACATACACAAGTAAGTCGCCAGACAAGTTAGGAAGCCAGATATAAAAGAGAAAACACCTACAGACAGTAACCACGAGTCCATGATGCAAAAAAATGAAGCATGTTATTAACTCAATGGCAAACATGTCAGCTGTTTCTAGGCCGACAGCTACACACACACACACACACACCGACACACACCTGTGAACAGATACCAAAGGACATCTGTCCCTGGCGTGTGTAAGCACGAGCGAAGAGCCATGGCTCAAGTCATGGGGGTCACACGAGTGACAATCCATTTGGCTAAACACCCACTTGAGACAACCGTGTGGTTGAGTTTTACAGCTCCTGTGCTATGTGGGCCGAGTGTGGCCAGCCACTTGGGGAGGGTTGTTAGGAGGAGTATGCAAAACGGCAGCTACAGGGACGTAACGCAGTCGTTACGACCCGTCGCAAGTTAGCAGGAGCAGCAGCGAGAGCTAGAGACGGAGCAGTGGTGCGAGGGGGAGAAAAGGTTATGTCCAGATGGTTAGTTTACTGAGGAGAGAACGAGGAGAGGGAAGGAGGTGATCTCGCTACTGGCGCCTCCAAGCTACTGTTTGGGGTGTGATGGCGCCCCGTTCAGTAGCAGTGTTACTACCCCCCCACCCCCACCCCCTTCGGGAGGAGGAGGAGGGGGCGGTGTGTGTGTGTGTGTGAGTGTGTGTGGGTGTGTGCCACACGCCAATACCTGATGGAGGAGGGGTCCTTGTCAGGGAGCCCGGGCCCCGTCACGGCGATGCTGGGCGGAGGGATGGGGACGACTTCTAAGGGCGCCGTGACGCCCAGGCCAACCACCACGGCGGCGGGGACCGCCGCTGCCGCCGGCGGAGGAAGAGGAGGGGGCGTGTGGGCCGTTGGGGTGTCCACCGGGGAGGCGTGGGCCCGCGGCGTGTGCGACGACGGAGGCGTGTACGTCGGGGGCTTGTAGGAAGGCCGCATCACCAGGCCGTCGCCCGCGGCCACCACCAGAGACGCGGGCTGCTCGTCGGAGGCGACGCTGGGGAACACGCCGCAAGACAAGGCCCGCGCCAGCCCGCGGAAGCTGTGGGACCACAACAACTCCTCCTGAGATTTCCTCCTACCACCACTGCCGCCACCGCCACAGAAACAACTCCTACCACACTCTCCTCACCATCCGCCAACAAGAAGTTAATCATACCTCTGGTAAAGTTTGGGTATAAGAGGAATCCACTAGGAATAACCACAGAAGCTGTGCACAGATATGAAAATTATTTATATATATATATACATATACATTTTGCTTTTGAATATGAATACAAACTGACGATTTCTGAAATGCTGTATGATTCTTATAGTTAGTGGGGTTAGTCGGGGAGGCAGGACACACAGCACGCCATAACACAACTCCACGCCACTGAGGTCTCCTGTCCCAAAACAGCACCACACATAAAAAAAAGACCTCAATGCCTGAGTTACGTCCACAGCACACGAACTACACCAGAAGGGCTTTTCTCTTTTTTAGATTAAACACGCCATTAAGAACTACCAACAAACAAACAAACAAACAAACAACAACAACACTATTGTCTAACACAGGGCCATTAGCTCAGCACCACAGAGAGATGGGCCCACAATTCAGCACCAAACAAGAGATAGAGAGAGAGAGAGACAGGGCCACTACTGAACGCCATACAATGTCTCTCTCTCTCTCTCTCTCCTACGAGCAACGACACTCAACTGACAGGCCACACGCTTCCTATACTACACCCCTGACAAACAACATCCCGAAAGGAAATCGTTTACCAATGGAAGACGTCGAAACAGGCATCGCCCAGGTGCACCTCACTCCACTGCAAGACCCCGAGCAGAAGGCGAAGCTCCAAAGCATCTGTCTGCATAAAAATAATCCGCCCTCTGTCTCTGCAATGAACGGCACCAACACACCAAAACGATTTCCCAATACACAGCTAAAAAATTCCCCACGACTTCAGAGCGCCACTCTGACGACCAACTCGCAATCCACAACCCCCTTTCCCACCCACAACCCTCATCTGGTCGCAAAGTTACAAGCCAACACCGATGTTATACGGTGCCGGCTGTCCCTTGAGGTCCGGATGGCAAAATGTAACACCCCTGTGGACTAGATCTATACGCAGCGTGTGTTATGTGTGGGAGAGTAACGGCGCAGGGGCCGGGTGTTATGTGCGGCTCGCGTCGACCCTCACCTGAGCCCCAGTAAGTGGATGAACCATATATGAGGGACATCCATAAAGCAAACAAAACCGCCTGGGCATTTTCCTTTCTCTTCAAGGACTCCCTCACCGCGACGGAACGATCCTTGGGTATGACACAGCCTGGCATCTGACGGGCCCTGGCCCTGGCCCGGGCCCCTGCTACTGCTACGGGCCAAGATGAGCGGCCAAGACACATCATCCACAAGGCGTCCACCGTCGTGCCTGTCGACTGAGCGTACGGGGAAATAAATATCCCGTGAACTTTATCGTTTCCATTTATTCTCTCGTGACATATCGACATCTGTCCCGTGTTCAGTTTTCTGTCCAAGTTTTTTGGTACGCTTTCTGATGAGCGACGGGGCCTTATCCGTGGCCGGTAGAGAGAGGCTTCGACAGACACACGCGCGCAACTGTCGTGCCTCGGTATATCTTCGACTGATTAGCTTATCGCCGATAGCGCCACCTGGAGCATGACGTTATGAGGATGACGATTCCCTCTCCTTATCATCAACGCCCCAACAGAGGCGCAAAGCAGGCTGCAGCGCCTGGGCACCATGGAGAGAGCAGCGTCTCATCTTGCAATGGTCGTCCGGTAGAATGATGCCGCCCGATTCGAGCGACTCAAAGAGTCCCCTTTGTCAACGAACGTCCGAAATCCGTGCTTCACGAACGTCCACACTCACGAACGGACTGGGAAGACAATAACCATTTCTTGTCCTACGGACAAACGAGATCGCTTGTGTACTCACGAATCACGAAACCGCACTCATATTTTACGCATTTTCGTGTGCTGTGATAACGCGGCCAGATCTGACAAGGGCCCGTGAACTATATATATATACGCATTTCATGTCATCCGTTTCCCGCTTTCATTAAAATGTTACGTGAAAGGTACGGTGCATGTCATCCGGGCCCCATGACCTCTGTCATGGCTCCCCTGTCATTAAACGTTAATATTTTCAGAAGCAAAATAAACCTGATGTGTCCTGGAGAGTGAATGTACATATATATATATACATGGATGATTCGCCGAGGCAAAATATACATCTGCTGGAAACATTCTCACGCCTGGGGTCATCAAGCAAAACGCACCATCTTCCCACCCCTGAAGCACTGACGCACTGTGGGTGTGGGTGGGGTGGGGGGAATTCCTCCCCCACCCGACCACAGACCACCTCACCCCCCGCCCCGCCCCTGAGCGGCCAGGTGTGAAGCGGGTGGGGTGGGGGTGGGGGTCTACCACAAGATGTACAAGACCCGAGGTGTTGGCGGCGGGAGGGCCCGCGGCCAGGCCAGCCCAGGTGGCCCTGAGGAGAGGGCATACTTAGCGTGCGTCTTAATAATCTTCCGTCGCTGGGGCTGCCGCCGGCGACCAAGCCTTGCCAAAAGTGCCCACGGCGAAGCCCCCCATCTGAGAGTACTCCCCCGGGCATCGCCACGGCCTGATGACCCACCATCCAGGCTGAAAAAGCGATATATTCGCCGCCTCCTCGCCTCTTTCCAAACCTCACTCTTCCGAGCAATCAGAGTCCAGAAGATCAAACACTGCACTGCACAGCTACGACGCACGCGTTTGGTGAATCCGCACCGTCCGCTCTAGCCTCTCCACCGTGCATTAAGGGAACTCACTGGAAACCCCACATAAGATACCCTGGGAATCCCACATCAAAGACCTGGAAATCCCACATAAAAGACCTGGAAATCCCACATAAAAGACCTGGAAATCCCACATAACAGACCTCCTGGGAATCCCATATAAAAGACCTGGGAATCCCACATAAAAGACCTGGAAATCCCACATAATAGACCTCCTGGGAATCCCACATAATAGACCTCCTGGGAATCCCACATCAAAGACCTGGAAATCCCACATAACAGACCTCCTGGGAATCCCACATCAAAGACCTGGAAATCCCGCATAACAGACCTCCTGGGAATCCCACATCAAAGACCTGGAAATCCCGCATAACAGACCTCCTGGGAATCCCACACAATAGACCTCTTGGAAATCCCACATAACAGACCTCTATGAAATCCCACATAATAGAACTCTACGAAATCCCACATAACAGACCTGAAAATCCCACACAATATATCTCCTGGAAATCCCACACCAAAGACCTCCTGGAAATAACACATAAGAGACCTGAAAATCCCCCCCCCCCATAAAAGACCTGGAAATCCCACACAAGACCTCATGGAAATCCCACATAACAGACCTCTATGAAATCCCACATAATAGACCTGGAAATCCCACACAATAGATCTCCTGGAAATCCCACACCAAAGACCTCCTGGAAATAACACATAAGAGACCTGAAAATCCCCCCCATAAAAGACCTGGAAATCCCACACAAGACCTCATGGAAATCCCACTTACCTGACGCCCTAGAAATCCCACATAACAGACCTCTCGGAAATGCCACAAAATGGACCTCACGATCCTGTCCTGCAACTCTCCTCCCACTCAACGGACCTCACAATTTCTTCCTCCCTGGAACATATCAACCAGCCTCACTCACCCCGGTATGTAAATACCGCTCGTATATCTGTGTGTGTGTGTGTGTGTGTGTGTGTGTGTGTGTGTGTGTGTGTGGAGGTGCCTCTTCTTCCAAAATCAATTTGAGGCAGAATGGAACAGCAATCGACCTTCCACGACTTCAACTCTCGTCCTAGCGACTCATCCTCAACCACATCTTTCCGTCCGCCTCTGGTCACTACCTCTCCGTCCGCCTCTGGTCATTACCTCTCTCTCCATTACAAGAAAAGACATCTCGGAAAATTACGAGGTTGAAAAGCAATAGATAAAAACACTTCCTTGCGAGACCTGTGCTAATTAACATGCAGATGTACATTGCATCACAAAAAAAAAAATAAATAAATAAATAAATAAAAGGCCCATATACAAAATAGGGTAACATCACACTTGTCTCAAGAGCGAATGAAATAAATGAGAATCGGAAAAGCAGCGGAAGTTCCCCGGCTACTGAAACCGCGCGTGCGAGAGAGAAGAGAGGAGAGGGAGTGGCACTTGAGGGACACCGTGCGAAAACGGGTTTTGAGATATGAACGCACGGTACTGCCCCTGCACCGGAAAGGAGGGTCAGGGGGGTCACCGGAGGCTTCAGGGACCTCTTCTCCCCCCCCC
Organism: Panulirus argus; assembly: GCA_038088735.1. NCBI lineage: Eukaryota > Metazoa > Arthropoda > Malacostraca > Decapoda > Palinuridae > Panulirus > Panulirus argus. The sequence continues at coordinate 1,078 of JAYMFT010318601.1, read as the reverse complement.
CGCCCGTGACCTCTGCACCGGAGGAGGGGTCAAGCAGGCAGTTCAAGCGGCCAGAGGTGGGGGGGGGGAGGAGGAGGGGTTGTTTGAACGTGCCAACCGGCCAGGTGCGGGGTGCCAACATTCCCGGTGCTGGTGGAGAGAGAGAGAGAGAGAGAGAGAGAGAGAGAGAGAGATTGAGACAGCGTGGCACCACCACCACCACCTATCTCCAGCCTTCACACATCATCACTACCACAAACATCCATTTCAAAGACGCGCCACCACCACTACTACGTCCCCCCCGCCCCCCTCAAGCCACAAAGCCGCCCGAGATAAGACATCCATCACATTATGCATCACCCTCAAAATGCGACTCTAAATCGAACTCAACTCTCATAACCTTCAACTGATCAAAAGCTCTTGAATGTAGTGAAGATGTCCACCCAACAGAAGGCACACACACACACACAAGTTCCATCGAAGAAGAAGAAAGACGCAGAAGAAGAAGACGAAGACAAAGAAGAAAGAAGAAGAAGAAGAAGAAGAAGAAGAAGAAGAAGAAGAAGAAGAAGAAAGATGAAGAAGAAGAAGAAAGACGAGGAAGAAGAAGAAGAAGAAGAAGAAGAAGAAGAAGAAGAAGAAGAAGAAGAAAGATGAAGAAGAAGAAGAAAGACGAGGAAGAAGAAGAAGAAGAAGAAGAGGAAGAAGAAGAAGAAGAAGAAGAAGAAGACTGATGGCACCGTCTCCCTCCCTCACGCCCTCGCTGCTGCCTGTCTGCCAAAAAATTTCCTCCAACACCACCACCACCTCCCTCCCTCCACCAACACCACCACCTGCCTCCCTCCCTCCACCATCACCACTATAACCCCCTTTCCCTCCCCCTCGAGAAAATTTCCCCGAAATAAAAGCAGACCAATTCTCAACCGCTCCACCAAACCCGTGAGGGTGGACTTCCCTGCCTTGCTCCACCTCCACCGCTCCACCACACTGCCTCCTCCCGCAAAACCCTGTACCTCTCCAACAGGCATGTCTGGTGGGAGTCCTCTGCCTCACCCCCAACATTAACCCCCCTCTCTCTCTCTCTCTCTCTCTCCCTCTC
>JAYMFT010318590.1:0-10030 GCA_038088735.1 Panulirus argus | reverse complement strand
CCTAATTTTAAAGTTTTGACATCAGATTCTTATTCAGCACACTAAATAGCATCTATGCTGAGATTTTAAAGAAAATCAAAGATTTTGAAAAATCAAGAAATTTTTGAAAAAAAAATTTCCTTAAAATCTCAAAATAGGTACTGTTAATTCTGCTGATTGCCAATTTGTAATCAAAATCGTAATTTTAGGCTACTTAGTCAAATAATATTGATATTCATATGCTAATTACTCGATTGATTAGCATAATTTTAAAGTTTTGACATCAGATTCTTATTGAGCACACTAAATAACTTCCATGCTGAGATTTTAAAGAAAATCAAAGATTTTGAAAAAATCAAAAAAATCCTAGGCTAACCCTTGCATTTTTCTGGAAATTTTTGAAAAAGTTGATTTCCTTTAAAATCTTAAAATCAGTACTATTAAGTCTGCTGATTGCCAATCTGTAATCAAAATCGTAGTTCTAGGATAATTAGTCAAATAATGAGCGTGTTAATGACACCTGGAGAAATTATATTGATATTCATATGCTAATTACTCGGTTGATTAGCCTAAATTTAAAGTTTTGACATCAGATTCTTATTCAGCACACTAAATAGCATCTATGCTGACATTTTAAAGAAAATCGAAGATTTTCAAAAAAATCACGAAAAACCCTTGCATTTTTCTTGAAATTTTTGAAAAAAAATCGATTTCTCTTAAAATCTCAAAATAGGTACTATTAAGTCTGCTGACTGCCAATCAGTAATAACAATCGTAATTCTAGGCTAATTATTCAGCATTCAGTGTGTAAAATAATCCTTACACTGAGGTGTACAAGGAAATCTACTTTCCTGAGAAAATTACCAAAAATTGCAGGTAATAGTTCTCACTTTCTCTTTCTTCCAAGTTTCTTTGTTGTTTTAATTGCCACTTTCTTGTTTTTGCTTTCCTTACTTCAACTTTCCGGTTGGCCTGACCTCACAACTTTATCCTTGTATTTATCTAAAACCTATTTGCCCAACATTCCAGATACCATGTTTTTGTGAGTGTTCCAATTACTGCTTTTTCTCTCTACTTTTCCTGTTTCTCACACAATTTTCACCAGTTTTCCTATTCCTCATCGTTTTCCCCTCACCAGTTTCTCACCATTATCGCCAGTGTTCCAATTCCTCAAAAATGATTTCACCAGTACCCCATTTCCTGAACCAATATCACAAGTACCCCATTTCCTGAACTAATTTCACAAGTACCCCATTCCCCGACCAATTTCACAAGTAACACATTTTCCGACCAATTTTACAAGTACCCAATTTCCCGACCAATTTCATTAGTACCCCATTTTCCGACCAATTATACAAGTACCCCATTTCCCGACCAATTTCACAAGTACCCCATTTCCCGACCAATTTCACAAGTACCTCATTTCCCGACCAATTTCACAAGTACCCCATTTCCCGACCAATTTCACAAGTACCCCATTTCCCGACCAATTTCACAAGTACCCCATATCCCGACCAATTTCACAAGTACCCCATTTCCCGACCAATTTCACAAGTACCCCTTTTTCCGACCAATTTCACAAGTACCCCATTTCCCGACCAATTTCACAAGTACCCCATTTCCGGACCAATTTCACAAGTACCAAATTTCCTGAACTAATTTCACAAGTACTCCATTTTCCGACCAATTTCACCAGTACCCCATTTCTCTCTCCTTTCACCGTTTCCTACTAATTCCCGACCAATTTTTTCCCCCATTTATACCATATTTCTCCGCCAGTTTCACCGACGTTCCAATTCACCCTACCGACCTCGACACCACAGACTCTAGCAGCCAGCGAGGAACCTCCTACACTCCACCTCATATTGGCTTTTTACCCCTCAATAACCTCGCTCTCTTTTCTCCCTCATTCACAAGATGCCCGGTGATGATAATAATAATAATAATAATAATAATAATAATAATAATAATAATAATAATAAAACGCGTCTTCTAATTACAAATCCTGTTTTTCTCTTTTAAACCTTCCCTTTCCAGTTTATTTTATTGAATACCATTTTTCTGTTAATCATTCCGGAGCCATCGATGCTGCAATTTACAATACCTTAATGTCGTTTCTTCTGTCTCCACGTAACTGTCTACCTGTCGTCTCTTCTGTTTCCACCTACGTGTCTAACTGTCCGAATAACTGTCACTAACTTTCGAGGGATTTTTGTCTATGTCTGACGTAACAGCGCTTGAGAGTCCTGATGTCTGTAGCTTTCACTCCAATGCCTTTTGTGTGTCCTAATAGTTCACCCGACTGTCTGATTACTCCTAATGATTCACTCCTATCATGATGTCCTCAAGTTAATGTGCTGCAATAATGTGCTTTAATAATTAACTAGCAGTATGTACAAATAAAGCGGTTGTGCTTTACGTTGACAGAGAGCAAGACAGGACCATCAGATGGCGACGCGAGCGTTGCAAAGCTGCGTTGTCCGCGGGGCAACAGAGCACCTCCATGAATAACAACTCTCGACGGGAGTTGAACAGTACAAAAGGTATAGTTTATGGCGCCCGATCAAAGGCCGTTCCTTGTGGATAGGTTTAGACGAAGGAATATGAAAAGGAATTACACAGGCAGCAGCAGACCTGTGGGCCCTTTCACTTGTACTACGTTGCCGCTTTGATGGCTTTTGTCACGAGTCCCTTAAAGTGTTACATTCACGTCTGTGATGTTCACAAACAATGGTTCTAATAACGACAAAGGGGTTTTGCACTCGCCAAACAATCGTTCTGATAATGGCAATGGGTTTAGGACTAACAATGAATGGGTTTGATGCCTCACTAACAATGGTTCTTATACTAACAAGGGGTCTGATGCTCACTAACAGTGGTTCTATCGTTAACTAACAATGGTTCTAATACTAACAAGGGGTCTGATGCTCACTAACAACGATTCTATCGTTCACTAACAATGGCGACAAAGCTTCAAGCTAACAGAAAATGTCACAACTCTTTCGTTTCTTTTTCTTTTTTTTTTCCATCTAAGGTCTTTATTCGTCAGTCAGTTGGAAATTTGAAAATATCTTGGTAACGGTCATTCGTGTGCTTTCACGTAGGCCAAGTTCTCCGTGAAGTGCCAACAATCAACGCTACTAATGAACGTTAAAATTTAAGTCAAAACCACTGACTATGAACCCCAGATTAATACAGTGTCCTACTTTGCCATCAGGATCAGGAGATTTCGTCAATCCAGCCTACCCCCAAAGCCAACGCTGCTTCCTGGCTTTACTCTTCAGCAACGCGCCGTTATTGCCCCCCTAAACCCCCCACGCAAGACTCTCAATACTGACTCGTTAGTAAAAGCGGACTGACTTGAAATTTGCGATACGTCTGGGGCAAGATCAGGTGCTGGGAAGGGAGCAAGCGAGCGAGCGGGTCTTCTTACGTCGCTTGCCATCTGGAACCTTCATCGTCAGAGGTCCGACTGTGTGTTCTTCACCCAAGACGAACGGGCAATCTCTCTCTCTCTCTCTCTCTCTCTCTCTCTCTCTCTCTAGCAATTATTCTACTTATTCCTCTCATTATACACCTTATATGCCCCGTCCTTAGTTTAGAAATTCGGTTGTTGTATGATAATTAACATATTGCAATATATTTATGTCTCTTTCAAAGTCGTCCCCAACACAGGGTCAATATATGTGTCCGTCCATCCGTCTACACCACCAATTCTTCCAATATGTCCCTCTACCTCGGTCATCGGCTGTCCGACATGCAGCATAATCCTTCTCCCGTCCTACATGTCCTTCAGCCTTTCCCCGTCACCCGACCAACATCTCTCAACTACTCTTCCCGCGTTTGCCTGTCCAACGCGTCCCTCCTCCACCGTCTTTTCCCCGTCCCACGACCGTCCAATATACCAGGCTTATTCCCTAGGGGAAGACAATAGGTCCGGGGTTGCATCACGCAAATCAATGGCTCTTCATCAATACCTCTCCAAACTCTACTGCCAAAGTCGTAAGACACTTCGCCTTGTTTTCTTTCCGTTCCCTCATCTTCTTGGAGCCAATGTAGTATACACTTTCTCTTCTCTCCAGTGTTTTCTTCTTTCATTTTTTTTTTTCGAAGTGTTTCTTATGTGTTGAAGCAAATTCTGGACATTTTAACATAATGATAATGATAATCATCATTATTATATTACACTAAGGTGATGAATCTTTCTTCTTCCAACCTGTTCTTAAACAAATTTCAAACGCCTCGATTAAGGCAAGTCTCCAAGACGCCATCAAACGTCGGAGGGGAAAATTTGTCTTTCTTTGGAAGACGGGAACTTCTCGAGCCTCCATTTGCGTCGAGGATAACAAAGATATAAAATATCTTTCCGCCCGTAATGTCACGTACGTCTGCATCGTACGTCAGGGTGTACAGTCCCTTGGTTCAGAGTACATGGTTTTTCGTCTCACGCTGCTGAGCGTGGCTTCAGGTCCCACAGCGGAGAGCCACCGGAATAAGCTCTCTCAAAAGAAACTCCCTTCCCCCCCAAGTTACAATACATCTACAGCAGGTTTACATTCCCCGGGCAGAGGGAGGGTGTTCCGCTAATAGAGGACTCGGGATTTCCTTTTCGAGTTCAATTTGAGAAAAGTGGGGGCATCTCCCCGAGTCGCGCTGTAATAAATTCAGAACGGGAAAGGATTTCTCTTTCTCTTTCTTTCTTATTATCCATTACAGGAAAGAGAGAAAGAGAGAGAGAGAGAGAGAGAGAGAGAGAGAGAGAGAGAGAGAGAGAGAGAGAGAGAGAGAGAATACTGTCTTCGGCAGGGCCACGACCTTAAGCCCTGGTCAGAAGGGCACTTTTTCCCAGGGTCTCAGGACGTGTCTGAAGTGCCTCCCCACCCTCCTTTAGGAATCTTAGAATATGACTGAGAGGAACCTAAATTTTTTTTGGGGGGAAGGCCCTACGTGCATGCCATGGGGTACGTGTGACCCGGCACTGTACACTCTGGCTGGATTCGTGATGATAAAAGGAGTATGTGGGTTCACAACATGACTTCTGCGTAAGTCCTGGGGACACGCCTGGTCGACAGTTGTATCCAGCCCTGTGTCTACTAGACAGGAGCCTGGGACACATCTGGTCGAAGCCGTACCGAGACCTGTGTCTCTCGACAGGGCCTGGGGACACATCTGGTCGAAGCCGCACTGAGCCCTTCTTTCGCTGCCTGTCCAGAAAACAGGGCTCGGTAAAGCTTCGACCTGCCGCGTGTCCCCGAACGCTCCCAAGTCTCTTTTCATGCCGAGAGAGGACGACCTTTTAACCCCCAGGGCCTTTGCTCCGTGAGCACAAGGGAACAGAACTATATGCTTGGCCAGTCGGGTGGGACGTCTGTGGGCGATGCATCACCCACACGGCTCTGGTCCTAGGAATAATAAAGCTCCACACAACCTTTGATCTTTCATTCATCCCAGTCCCTTCTGGTTCTCGGACACGCCCTCGCCCACCTCCAGTACCCTCGTCAGCTGTTCTTTTGACATCTATTTCTCATACATGTCTCCTCTTTCAATCATTGGACCGTGTCTCTTCGCACTCTCTCTCATCTCTCTCTCTCTTTCTCATCATCATCTTTTTCCTCCATCTTCCTCCCATTTTCTGCTGCTCTGTCCTCCGTCTCTCCTGACCCGCTCTCCTTAAAGATTTTGGTCATGGGACGCAGGAGGAGCGAGCGAGTGAGTCCCGTGCAGCAAATTACAACCCCCTGTTGTCTTCTTGTCTCCCTTGTTGGTGTCTTGGGCCATTTCAGGACCCCCCCCACTCCCCCCATGTCCAAATTCAAACCCCCACCCTTTTTTTTTGTCTGTTTTTTATACATCTCAACTTACTCTCACACACATTTACAGTTTCGTCTCTCGTCTGTTTCAGTTTCTTTAAGTGACTGTCCGCGTCTCTCTCTCTCTCTCTCTCTCTCTCACCCATTCCTTATCATGGTAAACCACCTACCTTTTCTAAAGTAGGGATCACTTCCTTCATCTCCAAATTCATTTCTCATTTGCAAATTCGTTTCTTTCTTTCATTCTCAATATTTTTTCCTTGCCGTCTGAACACTCTCTGCTCGCCTCCAAGTGCCATACTGAGATCCAGCCACTCTAACGAAAAAAGGAAAAAACTTTTTTTTCGTTAATATCCAAGATTCCTGCTGGATCACTGCTGTTCTCTGCCGTGCGTTCTAAGCCTCTCTCATCTCCCCCTTTCTCTTTCTCTCTCTCTATCCCTCTCTCTCTCCCAAACTCGACTTAAATCATAAACTCCTCACTGTATGATTTCTCTTTTTTCTTTTCTCTCTCTCTCTCTCTCTCCAACAACTATCGTCTAATGATACAAGTGGAGTCTGTCAATTAGTCTTGACTACTTGGTCGTGATTGTCCTAACAGCTGTCGGGAGTTCTGTCATACTTTGGAACCTTCTCTTAATTCGCGTCTCTCCTCTCTCTTGCTCTCTCTCTCTCTCTCTCTCTCTCTCTCTCTCTCTCTCTCTCTGTCCTTCACATTCTCTCTCTAACAATTCTCATTCCATCTAGAAAATGCCTATCTTCCCCAAAACGTGTTTTTCCTCGCGTGTGTTTTGTCATATCCATTATCATCACATTTCTCTCTCTCTCTCTTTCTTTCAGTTATTGCGCAATTCTCTTCCCATGTCGTACCCCTGTAGACTGCGCCAGGATCCGAAAGTAGCTTCGATACATGCCTTGTGTCGTGCAAGCTAACACCGTCGCTACTACTGTCCAGCTGACACGCGACACATGAAGAGAGAGATCCTCTCTCTCTCTCCAACACCAACTCTTTGCCTTCGACAATCCATTGTGGGCGACTCAGTTGAATTTGGTGGTGGTTGTAGTCTTCCACTCTCCACTTTCCCCACTCGTTCCACCGATGACTTCCACAGCCTCTTTATTTTCATCATTCTAACTCCAGTATTTCAACGCTGACTTCCACACACACACACCGTGGTCCTGGCTTCGTAAGAAACGGTATATTCCATCTTGACGCATGCCTTACTTGACTTCCACACACCTGGTGCTAGTTTCCATGTAGTCTTCAGATACGATGTTCTGCATATTTTCCCATTGTTCTGTTGACTTCCTCCCACACTACTGCTGGTATGACCTGACGACCTTGACCCACGACATCTTCACTTCCTCACACACACACACACACACACAATCTGCCCAGTACAAGGAAGCCAGACGTGTGATAAATAATCCATAGGAAACGTATCATCACATCTTTCTGTCTGTTGGTTCCTGCCCAGGAGTCCAAACACGCCCCACAAGCAAGGGTCTTCACACGTCTCCTGCTTCAGTAGAATCAAGAAAATCTCTTGGCGTAAGTCTGTCTTTCTGTACAAGACGTTTCCACGTCTGTTATCTCACAAATTCCCCGTTTTTAAATCCCTGTTTGTCGACGCATTTCACAGCTAAACGGGAGAAGCTTTAGTTTACATCCGTTAAATCTGTTCAGGAGACTTGCTGCTCTGCTGTCTGTTATTGTTTGGGTCTCTGTTTGTCTGTCTGTGTGTATTTTCAGTAGAGTGTCTGGTCATCGTGAGTCTGTTGTGGAACAGCACAGACAAGCCAAGTGCTGCTCTGATCTTGACATGTTGGCTAAAAGAAAGAGAATACATACATATAATACTCCCGGCTCTCGCCGCTCCCGGTCTTCCGACATTACCGTAATAGCTTTTTTAATTTTACGATGGCAATCTACAGTCCTTCATAATCCCCAAGTGGTGGAGGGAAGTTAACAAAAAAAAAAAAATGGAGAACCCGTGTCCAATCAACCGCAAGCTTCCGTTCCATCACCATCAAGGCGCTTATGTCATCGTCCAATCAGGAAACAGCGAGAGGGGGGTAGACCCATGAGACGAGGCGCCCTTCTCAAGACACGTTAACAATCTCGCGCGACAAGGGAAAGAAGGAAGGAGGGACGGACGGACGCCTCCGTGCCTCCTCCGCCAGCGCCTCCCTCCGGATGATGCCTACTAACCACTTAACGAGCGGGATGGAAAGGAAAATGCTAGTACGGCCCTCGGGTGCAAGATTGGTAAAGTCCGTCGAGCCGTGAGACGTGGGAATATGAACGGCGAGTAACGATATTCTATGATGACCCAATGGGGGAGGAGGAGGAGGAGGAGGAGGCGAGGGAGCTGGGTTTGAGCTGGCTGGTTACGAAAGACGGTCCGACTTAGTTCCCAGGACGTGGACGGCAGTCTGTTATCTCCAGCCTGGAAGTGCCTCTTATATAATCTCTGGCGTAACGTCGGTGCTCGGAGATGGATAATCTAAAAACATCACCCTCCTCAGATGAGGAGGAGATAATCATTATAATCCTAGCGACCACAACAGCTGAGAAGCCGATTATTTCTATAATCCTACCGCCCACACGCAATAACTGCTGTACTGAAGTATTTAATGAATTCAGTATTCCTCTGGTGCATGCATCACAACGTTTCAAAAAGATTTCAGGAAGAGGTGATCTTCAATCTTCGGGGGTGCGATATTCTTAATGTAAACAGATGCCCAGGGGCTTCAACACATTCGGGCGCCGGCCGGGCGTCATGGCTTAGCCCGCGGGGGGCATTTAACTCGGAAGCAACTGGCGGCAGACGATGCGGAACTCATCTATCTCCCTAATACAAGCTTCCGTTCACCACCACCACCCACCCCCACTCCCACTTCTCCCTTTCCACAGCCTCCCTATCCACTATGCCAGAGGACCTGGGAGGAGAGAGAAAAGTCAGGACTCTCTAGACTTATGCGTGGGACATCCCGGTACATTTCCCGGATACCTCCGTGAATGATTTTTCAAATTCTGATGCCGCTGGTCATCTGTCACAGTGGTTGTGCGTGTGTGTGGTGTGTGTGTGAGGGGAGGGAGAAAGCTACGATACCCAGCCTTATACGATACTTTACTGGTCTGTCTTGGGACCCCAGTGAAGGCTGCGATATCCGGCCGGCCACCTCCCTCCCCTTGCACGATCCTGGCGTGTCAAGGAGGTCCCAAGCGGAGAGAGACTACGATAGGTACTTTTCTCTTTCCCCTTCCCTCCCTCCCTCACTCATCTGCTTCCAAGAAGAGGCACTCGTCTCTGGAGAGACGTACCCGCGAGCGAGCAAGAAAGAGAGAGAGAGAGAGAGAGAAAGAGAGAGAGAGAGAGAGAGAATGGGAAATCCTCACACAAATGGGGTGACATTTATTCACACACAGTTTCTTTAACAGCCTCCTCCTGAAGGGGGGACATATGAAAGAGGCCTACGTGAGAGACCAATACATTCGCCAGCGTCAGCCTCTCCTTACCACTGTGGGTGTTTGTGACTGAGTCCCCCGCCCGCCCGCCCGCTCGCCCGCCCCCCTTAGACCAGTGGCCCCCCATCCCCCCCCCTTTTTTTTTCCTCTTCTGAAACGCGAGAACCCCACGCCTGACAAGATGCATGACACAAGTTTATAACCCCGGCTTCCAGTGTGGGGCAAAGGGGTAATAAAAGTGATGGTTATCTCTGGGTATCTCTGGAGGGGGGGGGAGGGGGAAGCAAGTCTCTCTCTCTCTCTCTCTCCCTGGCTACAAGCTTCTTCTTAAGGAGAATATTATGAAGATTAAGTTCAAAATGTGAGCTGGGTGGATTAGCATATCCCATCAAATTCTAATGTACTCCTGGGAGGGACGGAGGGAGGGAGAGAGAGAGAGAGAGAGAGAATGATGGGCAACTCTACAAACAAGGACAGAGGGTCCGAGTAAACATGAGTAAGATGGGAGGCGACAGACGACCCATACGGGTCGCTTACGAGCAGGAAGAGACAATGTTAGTCCCTGAACAGAGAACGGCGTGTGTGTGTTTCTGTGAGTGAGTGTGTGTGTGTGTGTGTGTGTGTGTTTCTGTGAGTGAGTGAGTGTGTGTGTGTGTGAGTGGAGATCTCTAGAGTCCAATTGGCTCGTAATGTCGGTTCGATTGATTTAGTTGGACCGGCGCTATTACTCTGATTATTATTTCGTCTGGAGGAGTTGATAGAGGAGGGG
>JAYMFT010318579.1:0-10030 GCA_038088735.1 Panulirus argus | reverse complement strand
ACACACACACACACACACACACACACACACACACGCACACATACACACACACACACACACACACACACACACACACACGAAACATTTCCTCTACCTTACTTGGATATAATCAGCCAGCGGTTGCACACCCGCGGCTTGACCTAGCAAATGCCCAGGAAGCAAGACAACCACCACACCCACCACACCCACCACCTCCACCACCACCGCCACCACCACATACAACAACAGAAACAAACAACAACAGAACTGCTCCTCTGTCCCAAACTCGACAGCTTTTACTCACCCGCTGTTACCTCCCTCCCTCCCCCCCTTCCCCTTCCCCCCCCTCCCCTCACTCCCACTCCCCCACCCCATGAGGTGCCTTTGCTCAGCGGTTGAGAGGTTAGCAGCATCCCTTAAGTGGTATCTGTAACAGCTCTCGAGTGACAACTAGAAGGCACTTTAGCTGGCGTTCACAGGGCCTTGGTGGAGTACCCAGTGTCGGTTTTGCTTGCCTGAAGACTATAAATCATCCATTCTTTCAGGACTTCAGGTAATAGTGATGATGGCTTTGAGTATTACTTAGCCACTTCTTGAGCACTATCTAGCCCACGCTTGAGCGCTATCTACCACTCCAATGAGCGGCAGGAGACTGTAGATACTAGCTAGGCGGCCCGGCCCGGCCCGGACCGCTCCTGCTCACAAACAAAGGCTGTAGACGTCCCCCTGTGGGGACCTGCACGGGAGCTCTCTCGGGGTCACGGCCGAGACCTCCGGCCAACCAGGGTGTTGCCAGCTGACCACCGCCGCCGCTACCGTCCTCGCTACCACATCTTCACCAGACGCGCTGGTACCACACAGCCACGCCGCACCTGGCCCTCACCTGACGCTCTACCACTCCGCCGACGCCGTGCTTTTAGTACCACACGACCATCGCTACCACGCCAGAGCCACGGGGCACTGTCCCCACCAGGCACTCCCTCCTCTACCACACAAAGACCACCGCTACTACAACAAACACAGCCACAGCCTGGCCCTCACGAAACGACCTACCACACAAACCACACACCGCTATCTTTCTGCAACCACCCGAGCCACAGCTGTCGGTCCTCCTACCAGCATGCCTCCTTGTACCAACCTCACCTCACGCCCACCTCCACCCTGATGCCCCTCCTCTGCCACACGCCCTGCACCGTGCGCTTGCTACCTGCCGCCGCCGCTCCTACAACGCCCTTACTGCACGCCTGCCCTCTGGTTTATCTAAGATTGCTGCTGCTGCCTCGTGCTGTTTTTTTTTTTACCCCCTCCCTGTCCTCGTCTGTTCCCTCTTCCTCTCTCGATCCTTCCAACGCCTCCCACACACCCTTCGTTCTTCGTCTTGTCTGTTTCTCCTCTACCCAGACAACAGACGTGTACTCTCTGTCACCATACATGGCGTCATGATCGAGTCTTCTGTTCCCGTTAACGCTCTGTTGCCGCATTCATTTCCGTTTCTGTTCCTCGGCGCGCTTAGTATCGTTACTGCTCCGTTTTTCACTAGAGTGGACAGTTGCCCGTCATCACCACATCCAGTTTCCAGGCCTTCATGACCCTGTGCGCGTCTTGACGCAGTTTCTGACGACTCAGTAAAGCTTAGATCATGCATGTCCCTGAAGCTAAGCTACACCGCTCAACGCTAAAGCTACTAAAGCCCGCCAAAGCTACGCCCAACGTCAGCTATCACTGTCTGGTAAATCATATTCACTGCAATGAAGGAGGAAAGCGTCACGAGTCACGTCACGCGTTAAGACCTTCCCGGTTAATGTTTACTTGTAAAGATGCGGTACAGTTCTATGCGTCATGAGCTCAGAGCAGCGGACGAGTCGCGGCCACGTGTGAGCGACACCGCGCCATCATCATGCCATCACACAAGACACACTGTCCTCTGTGTTCAGTGGTCCTTTCTCTGCCACCTTCCCAATCGTCCGCATCCCCTCAACGCCCTCACTACGCCTGCTCACACCTTCCTTCCACCTCTCTTATGTCCCCCTCTCTTTAGCATGGGCTTTCCCCTGGCGAGTCTCCTCCTCCAACCTCCCCACCACCACCCCTCCATCTTTCCATTCCTCTCCCTAGTCCCACTCACCTCCCCCAACACAAGGATGACACCCAGTTCACCCGCAACCCTCCCATAGTCGGTGCCCTGCGCTTGTGTCTCTCCTCTGTGGGAGAACGGATAACTAATGGTTGCATTATAATAATGGGAAGTGTGATAAACGAAGGTGCAGTCTCCCTTTAGTTTGTTTAACGATTCAACGTTCGTCTTCACATACACACAAACATATATATACATATGTGTGCGTGTGTGTGTGTGTGTGTGTAATTGTCTATTTCTAATTACCTAATTGTGTGTTCAGAGCGGGAGGAGGCGATGCAATCGTGAGGCCTCATCTCCCAACCTTTCATTTCTATCATATAAGTTTCTTTCATTTAGCTTCACGACTGTCAGCGATCAGCGACTCCACCTCACCCCCTCTGTTCCTGTGCAAGTATTCTCTTACATCACTCCAAAGTTCTCCCCACTTTGTCTAGTTTCTCTCTCTTCTGCATGCGTGTGTGTGTGTGTTCTCTGGGTAAACGGAACCACCCTTCTGGTTTCAGAGCGTTGGCCCAACGTCGTCGTCGTCGTCATGGGAATCCACACCGAACGGCTTCTTCAGCGTTCCTTCAGGAGCGTGGAGGAGGAGCTGTAACACCCCTTGAGCATAACACGCTGGGACGGCCGTCTCGGTCGCTTGTCTTATGAGGGTCTTGTTCCTTCCTGTGTCTATAATCACCCGAGCTGGTGATTTCACTACTCTCCAAGGTCGCGCGAGCGCGCGCACACACACAAACACACACACACGCCTCCGTCAGGTGGTGAGGGAGTTGCTGGGGATGAAGAGAGTTCTCTGCTGGAAGTACGAATGAAAATGCAGCATCCACCTTTTCACAGATAGCTCATCGCTCTTAAAATTAACCCATCCTTCTAAACCCATCCTTGATAAACTGGTCTTCGACTGAGCATTAGGCAATGATAACTCACCCCCTCTAAGTCTCTTAAAGCTTATAGACTGTTATCTAAACGATAATTAGACAATCTTATCCTACTGGATTTTTAGAACATCATATGTAAGCTAACGTTTTTAAGCAGCGATCTCTTATTCCTAAACGTTCTCTTGTTTCAGTCATTCTGTTCTACTGAATGGATTCTCTACGCTTTTTCCAAACACCGCCTGGCTGCCGTGCCTTATAAATGTTCCTCAAAGCAATTCTCTACTTTCCTTGGCCTTCTGACCTCGTCAATTAAGCCACACCCCCTTGATCTCTGTCCCCTTCTCCCTCTATCTTTCTCTTCTCTCCTCCTTCCACTCACTCAAGCCCACTCTGAGGCTTTATGAAATCTTCTCCACAGCCCTAGTCTATGCACTGATCAATGGAAATCACCTCACCCCCTCACTCACTCAATGTTCCCTAAAAGACTGTCCAATTCTACATAGTTTTCCTTCCTTTCGACTGCTCTAGTTCTTCGTCTCGAGCCTCCTGCTCTCGTTCGAGTTCTGCAAGACCATTTTTCACAGGTGTTGCAACATAGATAATGTCTTCCACGTCCAAGCAACTGCAGGTGAGGATGATGGGATCCAATACTGATGAGCCAATGCCTTTGACACTAAAGTGTTCTTGAACACGTTCTTCCAGGCACTAAGTAAACTGTTCTGATCATATTCCAACAACTTTTGGATCTCTGCGTTCCATACACTTCATGAGGGTTCCGCCATACACAATCAACTATCCCTTTTACTTCAGTTCGCCCGTTATGATATAGACTTTTTTTGAACAGCATCCCCAGGGTTTTGTCCATCTAATCTTTAAACTACTGCCTCCTCGTATTTGTTCCTTCATAATCTGATATCTGAACAGAGCCTTGAACACAGTCATGAAAACGAGGTGCTCCATCGGTCATAGTCGTCCAAATTATGCACGCTGTGGAGTAAACATGACCTTTGTAGAATCTACTGAATGTATTTGTTATATCTTATAAGGAAAGCCAACTCTCTCTCTCTCTCTCTCTCTCTCTCTCTCTCTCTCTCTCTCTCTAAACCTTGAAGTCTTTGTCGTGCACCACCAAATACGTCCGCAATACATCCGTATTCGCATACATTCCTTTTTGGTTCGAGTCTTCCATTGTCTAAATCACTTGATCCATCTGTATAATGGGTGTCTTCCTCAAGAGCTTTCCTGATGCCTGTTAACATTTTCCTTCTCTTACCGTTATCATCATTTTTTGCATCATTATCATTACCTTCAAGTTGTTATCCTAAATGTGTGCATGTCATTACCTCTTCGTAACTGTACGGGGAGAGAGGGAATTTTACAGCCATGGGGCCCCCGTCTCTTGAATATTCTCCATCATAACATCTTAGATCTATGAATGGTGTCGCCATTAGCCATATCCTCAGTCAGCCTGTTCCATTCACTGTGTGTGTGTGTGTGTGTCCAGATATCAACTCCCCAAACATGTCTGTGAAGCCTGGCTTCTCCAGGGTCTCCCCGGAAGATAAGACTGACCTCAGAGCCCGTCACGCTGTTGCTTTCCCGTAAGTGGAAAATGTGACCATACCGACACCCTTTGTTCTCCCCCAGCAATATATTCATGTCCTCTGCCGTATGCAAATTGCGCGAACCTCGTTTTGGTGTTCAGGATACTCCAGTGATCGAATATTGTGAGCGTCATTTACGGCGCGCGAGGGAAGCTTTCGCCCATCCAGTGAACTCCTATAAATCTCGAGCCTCCAAGAGCAGACAGACACTCCCGGGCGTGCCTGATATATATGTAAAGGCTTGGCCACTGTGTCCACTCGAACAGCCTACACCAGTCGAGTCAGCTGTCGTCCAAACTGTTCATATTCCTTTTCAGAAAAGTCTACGTAATACTGATGTTGTGTTGAAGGAATGTCCTAACTTCCTTAGGCTTTAGTAAGCCCCTTTGTTATATCTATATGTACTCACGACACTTGCCAGATGCTTCTGGTATTATTGTACAAGAGTTAACTAGTGACGACAGCACTAGGATCCCGATTCCTCTATCAAGGAATAAAGAACTGAAACTGAAGCTGAACTGAAGTCTACGTAAAGAGCAGGACTCTCCTGTCTTATCCCACTTAAATCCTCTATACATCATCTCGTTACTTGTTTCTCTGAGTAAGTTTTACCCTTTTTTTCATGAGGAGGGTGTGACTATATTCCCTCTGCAGATCTCTCGCTATATTCTTTCCTATTATCATGTTCATTTTCGCCTGACACTGCCCTTTGTTTAAGACAATGAGGCATTTCCTTGTACCGCATGACCCTACATCTAAATTAGCTATTTACTCATCTAAACCTCATATATTTTCAAAAACACCTTTTTCATTCACGTAGTTCCTTTAATGATGAATGTCTTGTTGTGGTTTTCAGCGCTGTATTACCCAGCGATCTTCCTCTGATCTCTCTGCTGGTACTATTTTCTCTTAATGGGACTCGGTTATTGCCAAGAGAAAGACACGGTAAATATTCTGGTGTGGTATTCACCACGGAAGCTCTTAGTCCTCCCCACAATCCTTTCCAACAGTTTGATGAGTCTGTTAACTCTTACGTCTCATTCGGGACAAATAGTTTCACGTGTGACGCGTCTCGATACGAAGCTAGATGAAACACCTTCCGCACCCAGCGACAATGACTTACGTCTTGCCCGTGAAACTGGTAGTGTCAGCCCGGAGACTGCATGCTGTGCTGTCCCACTTTCTCGCACTCGTTAAGGGACAAAGACCAAGGAGGTATGGAAGGGCGTGGAAGAGGAGTGGCGTTGTGTGCTGAGGGTAAACGTTCAAGGAGAGAAGAGTTGAGATCAACGATCGAGAAGACTTGAAAGTTATACAGGAGGAGGTATGACCGAAGCAACTTCCTCCTCTCTCTCTCTCTCGAAGGCTCTCACCTGCGGTGTTGTGTTCTAAGCTGCCCCCTTCCTTTGACGCAAGAGGGGAACATCATCATCATCATCAGTCTCTCAATTTCCTACACACATTTGACAGTCTCGTACCACATTCCTGTGCAGTTGGCACTATGTCACCAAGGGTCTGAATGACTTTGATAAAAAATCCTTTGGAACAAATGCTCCATTTGCTACAAAGCGTTTGAAAGCCTGTACATGCCAGTAGCATACTAGATATATATTTCTTTCAGCTCATTACGAACAAACAACCACCTCTGGCAATTCGTCCGTTTTGTGAAACAAGGTACTAGGTTGTCAAGTGTAAAGTCTTATGCCTTACTCAACAAATGCTCGATCAACGAGAGAGGAATCCAAAAAAGGGCTTTTCCAAAATGTCAATTTTTTCACGAAGATTGGAACCTCTTTAATCTGCTTTCAGCATTCTCTTCTGACGAGGGAGGAATGTGTGATCAGAGTTTACCTCATACTTTCCACACACTTCCTTCTCAGAGAGAACAGTTGTCGAATATCATACTGATGACGAAGTAGTTTCATATATCCAGCATGATGGTACTAGGTACTGCTTTCGGCAAGTTGAAAGCCTAGGATGATTTGGCCTTATGTATGGTATTCTCAGTTTAAGTGTAGATGAGTGTCCAGACCTCACGTACAATACTCTGCAGTGAGGTCCTGGTGAGGACTGGCTAAGTCGAAGATGTGATTTTTATAGTAAAATGCAGGTGTGGATTATCCAGGTCTCAGATATGGGACAGACATGGAGAGACCAAACGTTTTGTATGATATTCCAAAGTGATGTGCAGGTGTGGACAGACCAAACTTCACAGGTGTGGACTGTGTTCACCAAATCTCAAAATTCAACTTTCAGAACACTGAATATTTTTGTTAACGACAATATTTGTATGAACATCAATCGACATTCATTTACATACGCTTTTAACAAATCAGTCTCGCTCATTTTCCAGCTTTTCAGTCAGTACAACCCGGATTTCGATTCAGAATTTGGAAAACACAAATATTCATCAACGATCAAACTCGAGGTCAACTCTCCCCCGTCTCAACAGATGAGTTATCACCTGAACTGCCCCTTCCCGAAAGCGCTGTACCGATAACGTTAACACACCATAAAATTTCCCACTATCTGGAAGCACGAGGGGAGATCTCTTCCCAAGATAAGCCAGTCGGACTTGGCGAACTCGGACCTGCATCTCCAGCTGCGGCGTTCTCCTTGCTTTATGACGACCTCGCCTCCTTACTTCAGCAACCCGCACAACAACGATGCTGATCTGAGTGTGATAGCCTCCCAGAGATGGCTTTGTCTGTCGTCCATCGCCCGAGAATGAGTGAATTCTCCCTCCTCCTCCTCCTCCCCAGTTCTTGACCGACCACACTGTCCAAGAGTGGACGCCACACACGCGCAGTGGCGGACTTGAAAGAATCAATCCGACTTGATCAATCACGAAATTCTATACTTAGATAAAAAAAATAATCGGCGACTGAAGTTCAGGCGACTCCAGTCCTGCCACCTGTTGTCAGTTTTGCCATCATGTTGTACCCACGGCCACGGAAATCCACTCAAGTATTTCTTGTGCTCTTTCCAGACCCTGAGGCGTCCCTCAGGGAGAAAACCTTGGACCAGTGCTGTTCTTGATGACGACGACGACCTGTCGATGTTTCCCACGACACCAAAAGAGGTTACGTACACGATGCTGGATCGATCATGTCATAGTAACGGTAAATGCCGATGAGGATTGGGGTTTTTTCACTCACCCAGAGCAGTTTCGTCTCATCACCCCAGATTGTGGAAGCCACAGTCACAGAACGACTACAAGTTCTACGAGTTATGTTAATGTGTTAATACGATAGCCAGCTTCCCGAGACTAAGAGAACTTTTGCTTATTTCTCTTAGAACACGGGTGGACCAGTATCCCTATATAGAAGGGTTCCATATAGATTCTATCAATTTGTCTGTCGTCATCTTGAGAATGCGATAACAAGCGACCCCGTAGGTCCCACTGGCCATCTTTGGTACTCAGTGGCCTTGTGGTCTGCAGACTCATCCAGTCATATGCTCACAGAATGGGTCACACAATGGGTTATATGCTATGGACTTTCATAAACAGACTATGACTTCCGACAGTCTTTCTTGACTTAAAGGTTAAGAGCTGGCATTGTGATGCATAGCTCATATATTCCTCGGACTCATGGGAGGTGCTTTGCAGTTTAGTGTCTATACTTATTCCTTTCACAAGCTTGCCATCTGTTGTCAGGCAAAGGAGAGAGAATTAGGGATGGATTCAGGATGTCCTTAATTAAGTGAGACTTTTACTGGGACAGACCCATCAGAGCCAACGAAGCTATAGATACTGGGCCAGTCTAGCTTCTTCTCCAGCAGTACTGGGCCAGTTTTTAGCTTGGTGTTCAGCAATAGTGGGTCAGTCTAGCTCGATGTCCAGCAATAGGGGGGCAAGTCTCGCTCGGTGTCCGGCAGCAAGGAGGGTGGGGGGGCCCCACAGTGGCAGCAGGAGAGCAGAAAGCAGTAGCGGCAGCAGCAGGCGGCCGGCCACACACAACCGGTCATCAGATAAAGCAGTACCTGGGACCGACGCCGCCTTCCGGTCAGTGAAGCCAGCCAGCCAGCCAGCCACCACCCCGGAGGCCATCCTCTCCCAGCTAACAAAGAGCAACGAGTCGCGAGAGTCCGTAATTTCACCCGCCCGCCGCGGGTCCCGACACTTAAATCAGGGCCGTTCATCGGTCACTGGCATCCGGTAAAGCCTGGGATCTGTCTGTCTGGTCTTCCTGTGGGTGAGGTACCGATATGGGGGGCTTTCCCATCTCTTCAAATTCGCAGTGATTGTCCTTCCATCTGGGGATGGAACTTTTTACTTCAAGTAGATGAGGAAATGTCACCAGTGTGCTAAAGTTACTTTTGACGCAACATCTTTGTGTTATCACTCAACTTGAAATATAACCTGCGTCTGACTTTACACTTAAGGTACTGTTTGCTTCAACACGTACGTATGATTTAGCTTGATATGAAGGTATCGTTTTTCTCGATATGTAGGTGTGATTTAGCTTCACGTGTAGGATACGTTTGACTAGATATAGCTATGATATAGCTCGGCATCGAGGGATAATCTGGCTATCAAAAGTCATTTCAAATCGGCAAAACCACAGAATACATAAACTTTTCTTCAGGTGACACTATGTTTTCTGGTAACTTATCTGTCAATCTTACCCCCAAAAGATGCATTTCCAGTCATATGATTCTCATTCGTACTGATGTCAAATGGCTATAAACGTTAACACCTTAAAAACATGATCCGACTGATGTTCGAGAGGTTCCTTAACCTCTCAAAGAGGGTTTCTGGAGCAGCGTTTGCCAAATAAGCCGAAATAAACTTAAGTATATCGTGATTAGACTAAGATAATATCTTTCTTGGTAGTACTCGCATATCTAAGTTAATCGTGTGTTCTTACGAAACTTGCTTTTCGTTAATTAGTTCACACTCGAGAATAAGGGAAAAAACACTGCAGTCAGGAGATAACAAATACGCATCTGCAATCTTCCTGTCATTAATCTGACATGTTATAGGAACTGCGAACTTACCAATAAGTATAACAAAGGTTTCCTTGCAATGTCAGTGCGTGATCATCTAACAGGCAAATGACATACGGACGTAGCGTTGATTATACAACATAAGCTTTCCTTCCAAATGAGATTTCCATGAGTAATGTAGGGAGAAGAAACGGCACTCTCTGGCTTACGCACTGAAATGACTAACATGTGTGCATTCTAGAATACGCATAGACTTCATCAAGCGAAAAACAAGCACCATGATCAAAGCTTAGCTTATGAACACACACGATTAAGGCTTAGCTTACGGACACAGATTGCGTCGACCTGAAAAACACTTACCGTCCTCTTTTTGTTTGTTTGTGTGTGTGTGTGTGTGTGTGTGTGTGTGTGTTAGTATAGCGTTTCCCCCAGGGTGATTGTTTTTTCCCTCGAGGGGGGGGTGGGAGGGAGGGAGGGGGGGG
>JAYMFT010318568.1:0-10030 GCA_038088735.1 Panulirus argus | reverse complement strand
ATATATATATATATATATATATATATATATATATATATATATATATATATATATATATGTACATATTCATACTTGCTTGCCTTGATCCATTCCTGGCACCATCCCACCCTACAAGAAACAGCATGACCTTGCACTTCATCAGGGAGATAGTGCCAGGAAACATGAAGAAGAGCCACATCCGCTAACATCCATACACGAGCTGTCATGTGTAGTGCACTGAAACCATAGCTCCCTATCGACATCCAGTCCCCACAGACCTTTCCTTAGTTTACCTTGACGATTCACATACCATGACTCAGTCCACTGATGGCACGATGACCCCAGTATATCCCATCATTCTATTTCACTCTTATTTCGTGTATGCCTTTCACCCCCATACATGTTCAGGCCCTGATCGTTCTAAATCTTTTACACTCCATTTTTCCATGTCCAGTTTGGTCTCCCGGTTCTCCTTCTTCCCTCCACTTCTGACATATATCTTGTTTGTCAACCTTTCCTCCCTCATTCTCTCCCTATGTCTAGCCATTTCAACACACACTCTTCTGCTCTCCCTACCTCACACTTTTTATTTCCATACATCTTGCTTAGTCTTTCATTACTTACTCGATCAAATCCCCTTACACCATGTACCGTCTTCAAACATTTCATTTCCAACACATCCAACCTCCTCTGCACAACCTTATCTGTAGCATACACCTTGCAACCTGATGATATTGGAACTACTATTCCTTCAAACATACCCATTTTTGCTCTGTGGTAATGTTCTCTCTTTCCACACATTCTTCATCGCTCTTAGAACCTTGGCCCCTTCCCCCATCCTATGACTCACTTTCGCTTCCATGGTTCCATCCCTTGCCAAGTCCACTCCCAGATATCTAAAACACTTCACTTCCTCCAACTTTTCTCCATTCAAACTTACATGTCAACTAACATGTCTCTCAGTCCTGCTAAACCTAATAACCCTGCTCTTATCCACATTTACTCTCAACTTTCTCCTTTCATATACTCTTATAAGCTCAGTAACCAATTTCTACAGTTTCTCACTTGATTCAGCCACCAGTGTTGTATCATTGGCAAACAACAACTGACTTACTTACCAGGCCTTCTCATCCTCAACAGACTGCAATTTCACCCCTCTCTCCAAAATCCTTACATTTACCTCCATCACCACTCCATCCAGAAACAAATTGAACAGCTATGATGACATCACACACCCCTGCCATAGACCAGCCTTCACTGGGAACCATTCACTCTCCTCTCTTCCTACTCATACACACGCCTTACACCTTGATAAACACTTCTCACTGCTTCTAGCAGCTTACCTCCCACACCATATATTCTTACAACCTTCCACAAAGCATCTCTATCAACCCTATCATACCTCTTTTCGAGATCCATAAATGCAACATATAAATCCATCTCTTTCTCTAAGTACCTCTCTCACACATTCTTCAAAACAGACACCTGATCCACACACCCTATACCACTTCTAAAACCACACTGCTCCTCCCCAATCTAATGTTTTGTACATGCCTTCACTCTCAATCAGTACCCTCCCATACAATTTTCCAGGTATACTCAACAAACTTACACCTCTGTAGTTTGAACACTCACCATCCCCTTTGCTTTTATACAGTGGCACTATACATACATTCCTTCAATCCTCAGGCGCTTCATCATACATAAATTGAATATCCTCACCAACTAATCACCGACACTGTAGCCCCCTTTCTTGGTAAATTCATCTGCAATACCATCCACTCCTTTGCTTTGCTTCATTTTGTCTTCCACTAGACTTTCACCTCTTCTTTCTTCACCAAATCATTCTCCATGACTCTCTCACTGTGCATACCACCCTGACCAAAACACCCTACATCTGCCAGTTTGTCATCAAACACATTCAACAATCCTTCAAAATACTCACTCCATATCTTCCTCACTCCATCACTGCCTGTTATCACTTCCCCATTTGCCCCCTTCACCGATGTTCCCATTTGTTCTCCTGTCTTTCGCACATTATTTATCTCCTTCCAAAGAATCTTTTATTCTCCCCAAAGTTTAATGGTACTTTCTCACCCCAACTCTCAATTGTCCTCTTTTTCAACCCTTGCACCTTCCTCTTGACCTCCTGCCACTTTCCCTTGTACATCTCCCAATCATTTGCACTCCTTCCTTTTAAATACTGCCCAAATGCCTCTTTTTTTTTTTCTCTTTCAGTAAAAACTTTACTTCTTCACCCCACCACTCACTACCCTTTCTAATCTGCCCATCTCCCATCTTTCATGTGCTACATGCATCTCTTGCGCATGCCATCACTGCTTCACTAAATACCTCCCATTCCTTACCCACTCTCCTTACTTCATTTGCTCTCATCTTTTGCCATTTTTACTTTCAGTCACTCATGGTATTGCTTTACACATGTCTCTTTTCCATGCTCACTTACTCTCACCACTCTCTTCTCCCCAACATTGTCTCCTCTTTTTTTGAAACCCTCTACAAATCTTCTCCCTTGCCCCTGCAAGATAGTGATCAGGCATCTCACCAGCTGACCCTCTCAGCACATTTACATCCAAAAACTCTTTCTTTTACATACCTGTCAGTTAATACATAATCTGAAAGTGCCCTTTGACCATCTCTTCCACTCACATATGTATACTTGTTTATATCTTTGATTTTTCAACCAGGTGTTCCCAATCACCAATCTTTTCTCACACAAACAACGCCACAAGCTCTTCACCTTTTCCATTCATAACACTGAATACCCAAAGCGCTCTAATTATACCATCAACTGTCACAGTACTTACCCTTGCATTTAAATCATTCATTACTAATACCAGGTCTCATGCACCAGAACTGCTGACACACTCACTCAACTGTTCCCAGAACACTTGCCTCTCATGATCTTTCTTCTCATGGCCAGGTATGTAAATAAGCTCCAAAGATGATAATTGCCCACATCTTGCCATCCGCTTTCAGTTTTACCCTTATCAATCTAGAATTTACTTTCTTACACCCTATCACACATTCCCACAACTCCTGCTTCAGGAGTAGTGCTACTCCTTCCTTATCTTTTGTCCTCTCACCAACCCCTGACCTTACTCCCAAGATGTTTCCAAATTATTTGTTCCCTTTTCCCCTTGAGTTTTGTTTCACTCAGAGCCAGAACCTCCATGTTTCTTTCCACAAACATACTACATATCTCTCCTCTTTTCTCATTTTGGTTACTTCCACACACATTCAGACACCCCAGTCTGAGCCTTTAAGGAGGACGAGCACTCTTTGCTTGATTCCTTCTGTTTCCTTTTTTAGAAATTGAAATACAGAAATGGGAGGGTTTCCAGCCCACTACTCCCACCTATTTTAGTCTCCTTCTTTGATGCATGGGGAATATGGAGTTAGAATTCTTTCTCCCCTACCTCATATATATAATGATAGCAATAAGGGAACAATCAGGATGATACATGAAGCAGTAAAACATGCACATCCCAGAGATGGTAAAGAACAGATGAGTCAGGATATAACACAAGATAGGTACCATGAAAGTTCACCTATCTTGAAATCGTGCTATATCATGGCTTCCATGTTGATGTTAATCAGGGTAAGGGACCAAAGGGAAAAGAATAATGCAAATGTTATCCAGACGATGGAAATGACGTACAGTACATATAGAAAATACCGGACAGGTTTCTGCCTGTCTATCACACCCACATTTCTTTGGAACTTTTGGGATAGGCTAGGTAAGATTTCTTTCTTATAATCTTTCTGAAAATGTTGATAATTATTAGTTCATGCATAAAGTAAAAACCTACTGAAGAGAATTATATAGAAAAAATTTATTTATGAGATATAATTTACTGTATCCTTCACCATACAAATATATAATGTTTTTAACTGAAATACGATCACTCACTTGCCTTGCCTACCTGAATTGTGAATGTTCTACTGTACCACACATATTTCCATTATTTTTATTAACATGTAACATCTTTTTAGTGCATGAATCAGTCATGAACATACTTAACAGAATAGCGTAGGAAAGACTATGGAAAATACAATTTACTGTGTCCTTTTTTGAGTGAAAGATGAAAGTTATGAATACAGACGATGTAATTCAAGGTAAGGTTTTCCCCATATTTTTTGAATAGTTAGATAACCATCATTTTATGCATTAGGTATGAACGTACTAAAGAGAAGTGAAAAGAAATGCTGCATCATTTGCTGTTAAGGTGTACATTTTGAACCATGAGGTGGCCACTCTCCTCCAAGAAATGGAATTGTTCTGAACTGTATGCTGCTGTACTACACATATTGCTATTGTTTGTGCATGAGTTAGGCAAGAACCTACCAAAGAGAACTGTTTTGAAAAGAATGTAAAAATACATTTTACTGTATCATAAGGGTTTTGACCAAAGGCCAAGAATACACAAGATACTTCTCAAAACTATATGTAACCAATGAAAATTATGTACAGTACAGCATCAGATAATACACTAAACATCGCTTAAGCAATGAAAATGATCAACAATACAGTACAAACAGAATATGATAAGACAGCTGCTGTTTCTCACCCCTAAGTCAATTCATCACCTGACCCAGACTCTGCAGGCTGTTATGTCATGCCCCAGATCATCAGACTCCTCGGCACTAGATTCTGCCTCAACTCTTAACACTGCAAAAGCTCCAGATACCATAGTATTGGGCCCTGGTTGCACATCACCTGTATGAATAATAGTGGAGTACATGTACATAAAAGATATTTCAAGGATTTCTTTCAATTGGCACCACTTTCACTTAACATTACACCTTAATTTATCATATTTAGGAAGTTAATTTATGGGTTTCTTTCAGTTGACACTACACCACTCTTTACACCTTACTTTTTGATATTCTTCCCACACATCAAACCACAAAAACTGTCTTTTAAACTCACCTGGATAGACTGAAGATGGATTTAGATAATTCATAATTAACCACTGCTTCTGTTGTGTATTGTTACTGAGCAAACTGTGATGTGTTGATGTGAGCTATCTTATCCCCTCATGGGAGCATTGACAAGTTACTTGGTTTATTGCAGAAACTCCATTAGCTGTTTCTCGGTCCACTCTTTCCTTGGATGGGGTTCATCTTCAGTGTCTTCCTCCTCATCTTGATATCTTACTATCTCTTAAGATGTCAATAATTGACAGGTCATCCTCAGTAGTGACCAGGAGCTTCTCCATAGTATCCTCATCCATTTCCTGAGTCTGGATTGTCTCTCACATGGCAATTTAATTCAATAATGTCCCTGATGCCCTTTGCCTTCTTGAAGTCGTTAAATTCATGCACCACTTTGGGTCACAGGGTTTTCTACACACTGTTAAGGGCTTCTTCCAGCTTAAACTGATGTTCATGACAGCATCCTTGATGAGGGCTTTCCAAAAATCCTTCATGATGAGGTTGGCATTTCTGCTCATAACCTTCACTGTCACCTTCTAGATTCTCTTCAGGTACTGCTGCTCGAACAAGATGCTAGCTTCCTGGTCCGTGTGCTGCATCAGCAATATGTCATTAGACAAAAGTAACAAATATTAGGTATCATGAAGGTGGCAAAGATTGCTCAAGGCATTGTTAACAAGTATGAGGGTTTTGTTGACAAGGTTCCTTTCCTTGTTAAATACAGTGGTTACAGGAATTGCATGATGAAGATGCTTCTTCATAAACATTCCAATTATCCAGACCTTTCTATTAGCTTACCAAATGAGTGGAAGCTTGCCCATAATTACATTCTAAAAGGCACAAGGGTTGACATAGTTGAGGTTGAGTAGCAACTTCAGTTGCCTTACTCTGAAGCTTTGGTGCAGAGAATTGGGATGATGGTCTCTGCAAGCCTTAAAATCCAGTGCCTTTGACTCAGCCTTCTTCAGGTATGTTTTCTTTGGCATCATTTTCAGTAAGGGCAGTTCACATCACAGTTCCATACCTGATCTGATGTGTAACCTTTCTCCTCTTTACTTTTCTAGAGTTCCACATTCGCTTGCTCACCTTCCTATACAGCACCTAATACAGCCTTACTTGGTAGCACATTTCTCAGGCTGACTTGTTTGATATAAAATAATAAAACCAGCCCTGGCTAGTGGTTAATCTACCTTCAATGGCTGGCTTACCTGCATTCTTCATCCTCTCCTCTTGAATTTGTATGACTTTATTCTTAATCATTTGTCCAGTCTCCAGTCATTGAAAACTGTCACCCACATTTCTAGCACACAGATTTTCAGGGAATCCTCCAGTTTTACATACATCAGTGTCCTGAGATGCATTGCCATCTTCAAATTAGATAGCTAAGAGAAGGCTTTCCTGTTAGATTCATTTTTCTCTGTTATGGTGTGGAAGCTACTTCCATTAATGCCATGACGGCAAGCAGCTGCTGAAGTGCCAGACCCACTCTCAAGTTCATTCCATATTATGGACTTTTCCTTCCAAGATAAAGGTTTTCCCCTTTCAACAGGTTCACATGTTGTACAGGAGTACTTGCTAGTCAATTAGGGATATTGATGACTGGTTCAAGTGGTAATAAGTACAGAAATATGCAGTTGGCAAATGAAGAGTCCTTACTTTATGAATACTAGAGGAAAACTAACTCATTGGTCAGTGTGACATGGGCAGCTTTGGCATAATGTGGCCAGTAGGGCTCATGTTATAGTAAAATAATAGGAGTAATTTAGGTGCTCAGGTTATATCAAGATCGTAGTGTCAAATTGTACTATATTCCTACACTACTGTACTAATAATGAGGAATTTCAGCTTATAAAGAGATAGACTGGGGGATTTGGATTCTCATGACAACAGAGAGTCATGCAGGGACAAATTCTTTAAGTATTTAGTGGCAACTTTCTTATACCAACATGTTGATGAACTCATTTGGATGAAAGGAACCGGTACACCTTTACAAAATTTTATTGTCGCACATAGTAGCATGGCTGTTAAGAATAATGTATCATATATGATACACCAGTTAGAAAAGTGATCAAGTAAAACTTAAGTTAGATTTTGTGGTAAATGAGGAGGTATAAAGAGTAGATATAAAACAAGATTTAACCCTTTAACCCCTTGAGATGGATATTTATGCAAGCTGGACAGTTTCTGTGGACATGAATATGCACATCATTTGTTACACTTATCAAGGCTGCTAGCCATGCTTGGGTGGTTACTGAGGGTGCAGTGTGAAATAATTTTCCCCCTCAATCAGTTGTCCTGCAGTGATGCCAATGACAGAATTTTTCTCTAGTTTTTCTAGCATTTAGCTAGTTTTAGAGGACCAAGCAGAAGATCCTGAATTACTTAACGAGGATGATCTGTGGATCATGTTGATAGTGATTTTACAGACACTGACTCTTTCAGCACTGAAAGTTGTTCAAGATGAGGGAGGAGAAGGTGTTTGCAGCAAAATTGGTGGCAGTGTTGCCAGCACCCACTTGACATGATAATGCTCCCTGCATATGTGCAGAGTGACTGGTACTTTTACAAACTTGTATGATTTTGCTGGTATGAAAAAATTATCAATAAAGTACATTTAGTATGACAAGAAAGGATTTATTGTGTAAGATAAAACATAATGGTAATCAGTAATCCATTTTTGTAGGTAGAATAAACTGTAAAATGTGCACAATGGCAATTCATTTGACATTTAGTACTTACTCCCACAGTGTTTTGTGCATTGTGATGAAACATCTACTTTTTTCTTGCATATCATCAGAGTGAAAGTATTGGATGTAATATATTTCAAAAGTGATTTTTTTTCTTATTTGTTTTTATATTTTATGAATATTTCTGACATTTTTGGTTTAAGTACATTTGTTAAGCAATTTCAAAACTGAAATTCACAGGTTTAGAAGGAAAATGCAAGTGAGGAGTTAAAGGATTAAAGAGGAGATACAATCATGTAAACTTAACAGAACTTGATTATTTCTCTGTTAAATTTGGAAATAGGATTTTGTTGCCTGGAACCAGGGCTTTACCATGAAAGGTTCATCAAATTTTAGAATGAAGGAAAAGGAACATGTGTACATCTAGTTTCAAATGTGGAAGGAAGGATAAGAAAGTAAGAGAAATGATTCATTATAAGATGTCAAAAACCATTGGAGCTTCAAAATATGCTGTAGAGAAGATATAGGTGGAACTCCAGACAGCCAGTGTTTGGCGTTTGTAAGATGTCAGAGAGCAAGGAACAGCTATAGTAGGATAAGCAAAGACTGAGTGTGAGCAAATGAGGACATTTCTTTGTTTGTTCCTGGTACTATCTCACTAATGCAGGAAATGGTGAACATGTATAGATGATAGGAGGAACAATGAAATGTTGATTTTACGAGGGCATTGTTGAATTCCATACTATTTGACAGGCAAGCAAAAAAGAGGCTCTTGGATGTGAATGTGTTGAAAAGGGAAATGCAGCTGGTGGGATGTCTGTCATTACCTGGTGCAAGCAAGGGTGAAGATTTTTAGGGAATATATGGAAAAGAAAAAATGGCACAAGTGAAAAAAGGGTGGTCAGAGTGAGTGAGTTTGAAGAGATATATGTGAAGAAATGCTTGGAGAGATTGGGTGTAGAATGGCAAATGTTAAGAGAGAAGAGTATGGCATGCTAACAGGAAAGGAGTTCAGATGTTTGGGAGATGTACAAGAGAAAGTGGCAGGAGGTCAAGAGGAAGATGGAAGGGTTCAAAAAGGGGCAACAGGGAGTTGAATAGAGCAAGTATCATTAAACATCAAGGAGAATAAGATGTTTTGGAATTAGGTTAATGACATGAGAAAAACAAGAGAATAAATGGTAGCATCAGTAAAGGGGGCAAAAGGGGAAATGGTAACAGGTAATAAAGATATGTGGAGATGAAGTGAGTATTTTGAAAGATTGTTGAATGTGTTCGACGATAGGGTGAGAGACGTATGGTATTTGGGCCTGGGAGGTATGCCAAGTGAGAGAGGCATGGAAAGTGGTTCATAAAGAGATAAGTGGTGGTAACAGACTTGCATCATAGGAAATGAGGCAAGGCAGCTGGATTGGATAGTATTGCAGTTAACTTTCTTAAGAAATGGATGACTGTATTGTTTATTGGTTAGTTAGGATTTTCAGTGTTTGCATGGATCATAGTGAGGTGCCTGAGGATAGGTGGAATGCATGCATGCATAGTGTCATTGTATAATGGCAAGGGGGACAAAGATGAGTGTTTGAACTGTAGAGGTATTACAGTGTTGAGTGTAACTTGTAAGTTGCAAGGAGAGTGGAGATTGAGAGGAAGAAGGCATGTTCAGAGCATCATACTGGGGAGGAACAGTGCAGATTTAGAAGTGATTGAGGATGTGTGAATTAGATGTTTGCTTTAGAAGATATATGTGAGAAGTACCTAGAGAAACAGAAGGATTTGTTTGTGGCATTTATGGATCTGCAGAAAGCATATGATAGGGTTGATAGATATGCCTTATGTTAGGTCTTGAAATGTATGGTAAATACCTATTTGTACTGTTTGGGGAGGGAGTTTTATACTCATGGGGCCCCATCTCTTGAATACTCTCTGCTATCATACATACTCTTAGATTTATACTGTAGAAGCTTCTTTACGTCATTATTTACAAGTTTCTTACTTAATTACTCTGGTGTAAGGCATGTGTGCGAGTACGAAAAGAAGAGAGTGACAGTTTCCCAATGAAGGTGGGTCTGCGTCAGGGGTGTGTGATGACCCCATGGTTGTTTAATTTATTTATGGATGGGGTGGTCAGGGAGGTAAATGCAAGAGTTGTAGAGAGAGGGGCGAGTATGCAGTATGTTGGAGATGAGAGGACCTGGAAAGTGAGTCAGTTGTTGCTTGCCGATGATACAGCACTGGTGGCTGATTCAAGTGAGAAATTGCAAATGTTGGTGACTGAGTTTGGAAAAGTGTGTGTAAGGAGAAAGTTGAGAGTAAATGTGAATAAGAGCAAGATTATTAGGTTCAGCAGGGTTGAGGGATGAGTTAATTGGGGAGTGAGTTTGAATGGGAAAAAATTGGAGGAAGTGAAG
>JAYMFT010318557.1:0-10030 GCA_038088735.1 Panulirus argus | reverse complement strand
TATATATATATATATATATATATATATATATATATATATATATATAATACGAGAATATGGTCTGAGGGAGAGAGAGAAAAAGCCGGTTACGTATATATATCCACTGTTTATGAGAGTAAATAGCAGAGTTTAACATCAGGTCATCTATATGAGTATCTATATGAGTAAGGCTGCGGGCGAGTCTGTGACAGGAGACCAGGTGTCGAATTTCACATACCGTACATCTGCACCCCATTCCGAGGTTCCTGCAGTCTCTCTCTCTCTGCTCACGTACACAAACCGCCAAAACACATAAACACACACACTCATCTATCAAGACAGTATAAATAAGTGTTCAGGATTGGCTATCAATACAAATCTATGCTTCGTTTCATTATGTCAATATATTAGATATTTTTTTCTCAACTGTGATTGTTGACTTTTCCAATCATGTTATCTTGAACAATGATTGTAAATATCTTTTGGGTATCATGTTAGTTGAACGAAACCCCGGAAAAACAGAGGAATTCAAAAGTATGCATCAATATGTGTATTTATATATATAATCTGTGTAGGCGTTACCGGACTCCGCCTGTTAGAGATTTCTCTGTGGGTGTTACCGGACTCAGCCTGCTCGAGATTATACGGGGAGTGAAACGTCACTTTTGGCAAGGCTGTATCACTGGGGGTACAGTCTCGTCAAAGAACTCCTCACTTCACAGGAGTCTACCTTTCTGTGCTACTGAAAGAAGTGCAGCTTTGGGATGTAAGAGCCTTTACAAGGTCCTGGGATAATCATATTATATATATGTATATATATATATATATATATATATATATATGTGTGTGTGTGTGTGTGTGTGTGTGTGCGTGTGCGTGCGTGCGTGTGCGTGCGTGCGTGCGTGCGCGTGTGTGTGTGTGTGTGTGTGTGTGTGTGTGTGTGTGTGTGTGTAGGCATCATACAACCTTAGGACCTCTTTTATGAGGTTCCTGTAGCTTCAAGGCTACACTCCACGCAGGAGCAGGGATATGAAGGACTCCTTTGGAGCAAGGAGGTCCTCGACAAGACGGAACAATACCTTTTACCCACTGACGAAGGTGACTTCTCGCTCGCGGTGTAACCACTTGGAAGAACGACGGTACGATCCCTGAGGACGGCAGGTCCGTCCTTGAGCACGACCGAAGGATCCTTCGGTGTGACGGACAAAGGACTAAGCCATCAATAATTAGGGGTAGTACCGTTGATACGCTTCCAGTCCACGTTAAAGGCAAAGCGTAACAAATGATGAGACTATCAGCCACTGCAACAATACCCCCTAGAATGGTCGGACACCTCACACACACGGCCGTGTGTGTGTGTGGAGAGAGATTGAAAAGGATGGACAGACGACGATAGGTGAAGAACGAAAAGTGAAGAACAAAACGTAAAGAGGAGCGCACAAGATGGCGCTGCGACGAGTGACAGTCAAGACGAAGCGGCTCGGGGAAGAGGCGTCGCGGCTAAACGTCCCGCCAACCGTCACCTTGGAGTGGAATCCGGGTGGTTCAGGCAAAACGAAAATCCGCCGCATGCGTCGTCTTCTTAGTTCCCCGGTTGGCGGGCAATGCGCTACGCAGCGCGCGGTGCGGCGTGGCGGTTGCCGCAGGGGCCTGGGGGAATGACGCAACGTGACCGTGGAACTTCTACATCCGGGAAGGACACCATCCTACAGTACTCGACGCTTCCCCAGGCAGACACAACGTAAGGATTGGTGGCGAGTTGGAGGTAACTGGTAAGGTCAGGATCAGGGGAGTGTATGGAGGGGAGAAGAAGTGGAGAGGAGAGGGGAGTAAGGTCAGAAACTAGGGAGGGGAATGAGAGGCATGGGCTAAGTAAGGTCAGGTGCCGAGAGGCATGGATAGATGGATGGGAAAGGTATGGGAAGGATTTAAGAAGGGGATGAGAGGCAATGGAACGTAAGGGAGGCGTGGGGGAGTAAGGACAGAAGCTGGGGAGAGGATGAGTGGCATGTGGGTGGGGAGAGAGGGCGAAGGTTCAGAAGCTAGGGAGATGAAAGATCTAGAGATGGTTTGCGAGGCACGTAAAAGGTAAGGCCAGGAGATGGGGTAGGATGACGCATAGGGTATGCAAAGGTCAGTCAGGCAGGAACTACGTTAAGGCATGACAGACAAGGGGAGAAGGAAAATATATGTGATAAGGCGTTATGGATGGGTGTGGGAGGAGGGACTGAGACTGAAGAAAACTATAATTATATATCCTATAAAAGAAGTACAAAACTTCCAATTTTGTAACACTGACAAAAATATTATCTTTCTTTTACAATGGAAGCGTAACGCGCTGAGAACAGTATAAGAATGGTGGAGAGTTATTTGTAGCATTCCATTTTATTTAGTGATTATTTATTAACACTATGGGAAGAGAATGAATATTTGGGCAACAATGTGGGGTTAACATAAAAGCAAGTGAAATTATCAGAAATCAACAGAACCCTCGAAAACTCCATCTAGCTTTCCTTGACAGCTGATAATCACTTCAATTCTTGTTGTTTTAGTCAAAATATGCAAACGTTTTGCAACTCAGTTTCGCCTCCCGTTCGCAAACACAGCGGTGAAGAAATTGTGCCAAAATTAATTTTATGAGTTGAACGCGCTGGCCAGTGAACGAACCTCCGAGCCACATTTTCGACAAGTGAGGCTGGAAAACACAGAAAAGCAAAAAAGACCAGATTACCTTCATAAACTTCGACTCTAACACTAGTAATAAGGTAAATCTCGGCAGCTGGAGAAGCAGAGTTAGGTTTCCAAACGTTCAGTCTATTTCTACAAGCGTTTTACTTTTATACAGAAAAAACAATCTATAATTTTCCATAATCCCAAAAGCCCTTCCTCCTTCGATATTAATTTTCTAGCTGTGAAGACAGAAGCAAAACTATACCACAGTCGAGGAGTTCTCAGAAATGAAAATAGGGAAAGATGTAAAAAATAACACAAATTACCAAAAGATTAAAATGTAATGCTTTAAATAACGTTCCCCCACATGTTCTGGACTCAATACAGTACCACTTCCCTCGTAAGACAAAAATAGCAAGTTTTGTAAGGTGTTTCCGATTGTAGGTAACCTGGAATTATATATATATATATATATATATATATATATATATATATATATATAACTGGGATGCAATATAGGATATCAACTAATTTTTTCAGATTCCTCATATTTTGTTCTTCAGTTTACTGGTAATAAAAAAATATCTATGACTTTCTCGATAGTGTGGGTCAGGCGGTTCCAAAGTTCCCATCGGCTGTCATCCATCCATTCTACAGTCTATACAATTTCGATCATTTCCCGTAACGGTAGCGGGCCACAGATTGCATATTCACCACGCTTCATTCTGACCACATCATTCTGGCAGAAATAATACGCAAATTGATCTCCATCACACAGCATGAAAACAATGCGTAATTTTCTGGATGAGCGGCAATGGACTAAAAGCTAAAAAAAATATAGCTTTCTCAGTTCTTTCCTAATTTTCAACATCAATATTCTATCCACGAACCAGTCGTCCCAGTTAATGTTCACTTACATAAGCATCGAACATAGCACAGTGGTTTATATAAGCAAGCGTACAAAACTC
The DNA here is from genome assembly GCA_038088735.1 of Panulirus argus. Lineage (NCBI taxonomy): Eukaryota > Metazoa > Arthropoda > Malacostraca > Decapoda > Palinuridae > Panulirus > Panulirus argus. The sequence continues at coordinate 6,413 of JAYMFT010318557.1, read as the reverse complement.
GGGCATTTCCGTAGCCGCGTTGCATTGTCAGGACGCCAAAATGCGTTCATACTTCCAACGGGCGCACAGTGCGTAACCGTTGTGAGAGTTTGCCACATTTCGCCACTTTCTGTCGACAGCACAGCACAAGCCCCCAGGGTCACCACAGCGGCACTCACCTGTTTTTTTGAGAACAGAGACGACATTGCAATGTACAAGATGATTCTTTAAATACAGTTAAAATGAATTCACGGGTGTTAATGACTTCACCTACGCCCTGACACCTAGCTTTGTATACTGAGGAATGTTGTACGTCTAGTCTAGGGATTGAACAGATAGAATAAGAATTGCGGAAGGTAATTTGGAGACATTCTATTGCTACTAAATCTTAGATGATGGTTGTGAGGGTTATGAACATCATGGAAATTTGGAGATAATTACTGCAACAGTAGGTGATTCACCTTTAAAGAGGACCAAGATACCTATGAAAAAAAAAAAAGAAAAAAAAACGCACTTCTTCCTATCAGCCGAAATTAATCTTAATTTCTCAGTCCTCCCGTCTAAGCATACCCATCTCATCTGTTTATGACTCAGCATCGTGCAACCTGCTCTAAAAGAAATCAAACAAGCAGACGAGTGGCTGTCTTCGTCACTGCCCAACCTTCCCAGTCACTCTATACCTGTTGTTCCCAGCAGCAAACCACAATGCTGTATAATTCTGCTATAAATCTCAAATGCTATGGGGAGTTAAAGTCGAAGTCTAGTTTAGCTCTACATCACTGTCAGCTTTGGATACTGTGTGATTTTCTACGGAAGATGTAGTGCAGTGTTTGAATACAAAGTGTAATGTTGCGGAGCTTGCTTCTGGAATATTTATAATCTTCTGACCGATACTAAATAGGGAGACAGTAGCTAAGGCTATGTATATCAAAGAAAATACGGGTTAATCAACGTTAAAGGAGGTAAAACACTTGTAAAAATATCACAGGAACCCATGAAAACCTTATCTAACCTCCCTAGCAATCATAATCTATATCATTCAGTAATCTAATCGTAATATGCCAGTCACAACCATCAATGAAAAGTCTTTAATGGCGCCGGACGTCAATATACAAACAACACAGCAAGCAGCCACGCGATCGCAAGCGGCAGACTGAATGAATTTAAGGTTGGTGTATTTCTATGAATAATTCGTCTACTAGATAAACTGTTTATTGGTTATGATGATGTTCTGGAGGTGCACTACCTCGACTACTAGATAAAGTGTTTACTTTATTTAATATTATGATGGTTTGCAAGTGCATTACCTGCCTTTATACTTATAAACCTTACGTTTACATTCATGGACATAAGCCTCTCTACTATGACTTTATGTATCATCATTCATTAAAATACAATTACCGAATTCACGAACCGAAACTGTTATTGTATTCTCCAAACTAATCACTTGCATTGCAAAACAAAATATCTCATTTTCCAAGGCTAATAACGATGCCGAACTAAGGCGATAAATTACCATTTAATTAATGTTAACAGATTATAAGGAAACGGCATTCAAGCGTGTAGTATTAATTATAGTTCTCTAAATTTTACGACGGGCCTGGTAACAAAAAATATATAAAAATAAAAGTAATGGAGAGAAAAGAGAAAAGTTATATGAAGTAAAATATCCTTGATCTGAACTAGCAACTCACAGAGCGTTCCTTCCTTAACACTTCTAAGCTACTTAAGTTACTGTTCTTTGAGCTTTTCCTGTATACCTATTCAATCAAGAAGAAAACTTAGTGATTTCCAAGCTTCAACTCAATTAATTCAACCTGAAACTTAGTCTTTCAACTGGTACAAGAAAGCAAAGAACGATCCAAGTGCAGTAGCCTATTTCCCAACAACAGACACTGTATATTACCGCCAGAAATACCTTAGCTAGAACGATAGGAACCGTCCACACCCGCATCCTCACAGAGGGAAGGAAATCCCTGCCATGGAAGGATACATGCATAAAGCCTTCCTATGGATGAAATATTCCTACAAGGTTTTCTCAATCATCTCTAATATCATTTTTCTTACATAAATGCAAGAGTGATCGGCACTCCTGTACCACTTTTTTTTTTGTTTTATATAAAAAAAACTGACGTAAACGGAAATATTTCACAACAAGGATTTCCTCACCAGGTCACGACCTGCCTACACAAAGGAGCTGTCCAGCTGGATACCAAAGACTGTTCGTTTCTACGGGGAACATAAATCTCTTGGTCTCTATACACCACGGACTGGGTACAGTCGACAGACGCGTCGAATCAGAACGGCAAAAACTGTGACCCAGATTCAATGAAGGTAATGGACCTCAGGAACAGTCATGCTATTCCTACACACTTCTAACATCACTATAAGGAAGTTGTCAATGGCAAATCAATGACCTCGAAGAAGAGGGCAAATTGATTTTTTCTTTTACTACGCGAACTATTTTACACACACACACTCACTCAGACACATACAAACACACACACTCGAGGGTTAAGGTCAAAGGTCAGACTATTATAACCTAAGGTCGTGCCCTCGTGCTCAAAGAGGGTTGACAAAAAAATTCTAACAATGGTTTCAGTAGGAGTGATGCACCCTAACCTTGAATCGGATTTCTAATTCATACCGAAGCTGGAGAGCTTCTACTGTGACGAGGTGTTATACTATTCATTAATTCTGCCTTTTATGATTTCTAAACACCCTCTCTCAATATTGTGGCAATACTGTAACCTTTTACCACAAATTACTATTGCTTTATTTGGACTAGCGAGGTAAGTCCAGTGCACCACACACACACACACACACATCAAAGTTATTGCTAATCCTGAACGCGGCCTCTGGTGAACCATGGCCGGACCGGAGCAACCTCCACTTGGGACCCGGATATAAAACCCCTCCAGCATCTGCACGCAACCTCCACACACACACACTCTCTCTCTCTCTCATCGAATCGTCAAGTTTAACCAAAATCATAAACCTGATTTTCTCATTACCATTCCCACATCTTTAAATGAACACAGCATAACGACGTCATGTTTCTCAGGTGCCCCCACTTGGCTGTGATAACGCCCATTCTGCTTTACTTTCAAGGACTGCAAGATCCAGCAAGTGGGAAAGACACGCTCATTATATGACAATAGATCTTACATTAACCCCTGAACCTTCTCGCGACACCACACAGTAGTAATTCTCGAGTCAATTTCACCTTTTTTTTTAAACTTCTTTCCTGATTCTCCCATTAACAGGAACGATATTTTGTAAATTTATCAGAAGTTGGGCTCAGCTAAAAGGTTCATCTTCAGTGCAAACATCTGTTGCATGCTCATAAAATTACGTGACTTTTTACGGGTCCTCACAGCCAAAAACCCTAGATAACCCCTCATAGCCCCTGACCCTTGATGAACCCTCACATTCCATGACCCCATTTGAGACCTCAAAGCCCCTGACCCAAGGTAGCCAACCCTTTAAAGTCCCTAAACCATGCTAATTCCTCATAGCCCCTGACCCTACGTGACCCTTCACAGTCCCTGACCCTAGAATAACCATCACAGCCCCTGACCCCAGATGACCCTGTACATCCCTCCCTGAACCCTAGATGACTCTTCACCTTAGGTGAAGGTACGTAGCCTATCTTCAAGAACACTCCCTTAAAACCATGTCTGCAGTGTCCCGGATGCAAGCTTAAGGCACATCCGTACGAGTCCCTGACCCCTCATTACCTACGCTCATGATTCCGCACACTGTCACCGTCATGAACTCAGGGGAACAATGCAATGATCAGATTTCAGCCTCGTCCTTTACATACTGTGAAATCAGGAGGAAAAAAGTCTGTAATCGCGAAAATTAGGTTCCGTTTTCCTTTGTCGAAAGACTCCCTCAAAAGCTGTTTGACTCCCAACGACATCTTTAACCTCATGAAAAGGATGGTACGATCCTTAAAGCACTACGGCACAATCCCAAAGCAGGAAGGTACGAATTGGCAATTAAGGATCAGCTTAAGGGTTTACGCCAACAGACTCAAGGCTGAGTACCGCCGTGCTTTAGTGTGGTACTATTCTGCGCAAGAGGCCAACTGCTCTCTCCAAGCTATTACGCAGTTCGTGAGAGCCTGTTAAATACTCAAAGCAAAGGAAGGAAGGGGGGCAAGGAACTGACACACTAAGGAGGAACAATGGTCGTGGGGTTTGAGTGAGTAATTACGTGATCTCACGAGGAAAGAATAGGTAACAGACGAGAGAAAAGGTACAGTGACACCTTTGGCAATACTTGTGTTTAAAAATGAAAGAAAACGGTCACATTCAGTAGCCTTGTCTTATATTTAACAGATTCGTTTGTTCACATGCCTGGCTTTACAATCAGCACCACTTAATAAATCTTAAGTATTCATACATTTTGTAAGTTGTCCTGTCTGAGTAACACCTTGTAATATATAATTCACAAGGAGATATTTCATCCTTGTATCTCGATTTTCAAAAATGGTTTCATTTCCAAACCAGATTTGCAATAACCATTTCCCAAGACGGTGTCGTAAAGTATTATGTTGGCGTCTATTTGTCTGTCTATCCGTGCGCCTTATCATAAACAAAGAGACGACCGCTTGCAAGAACAAGCAATGATCGCTAACTATACACAACTGAGTACTAACCAAAAAGGAAAGACAGCCTTTAATTACGAAACTGGTAGTTTAGAAGGACCTTCATGAGCTGTAAAGCGCAGTTTTCTTTTTCATTATTCTAGCCGTTAAGGGAGTGGTGGATGGTTAAAGGTCACAGGTTTAGTTACGATGGATGGGAGCTTTACACGCACTAAGCCGCATGATCCATCGGTGTGACGTGCGACATTAATACGACAGGCGACATTCATGGCTGCCGTGAGAGTGCATTCTGGTTACCTCCCTGAGCACGACGGTGCGACCCCCTAAGCAAGACGGTGTTGCCCTTGAGCACGACGCAATGGCCTTCGAGTACATTGGGACCACCTTGATGCATGGGTGGCACGACCTACGACCTGATGATCCCTAAAGATCAAGTAAATGGTCACTACAAAACCCAAAGAACGTACCGTCATGCGTAAACGTTTTATATCATCGTTCTCAGAGGGTTTATAACGTCGTTCTCAAAGGTTTTATAAAGTTGCTCTCACAAGGTCTTTATTGTCGTTCTCAAGGGCTGTACACAGCTGTGTTGAGAAGCCAACACTTTTACCAAGAGCTAACACAACACTCTCGTTATGACAACACCGTTCTGGTAATTACATGGCAACCATATTATGAAAGAAATATCTGTAACTTCACGGTAGAATTACTTCGTCCGTTTCTCAAAGAATGCTTGGCGGAACATGAGCGAGTTCAAGGCGTGACGATATGCCGGGATTACTGACAACACGGAAGCAATCAACTTGTCTTTGTCACTATTTACCTCTAACTTCTTCCCTCACTTGAGTATATTATCAAAGAGTCACCAGATTAATAAATATAATTAAAAATTGCTTTCCAGACTGGATTACTTGTTAAAAATTCACAATGAAGTGAAAATGGTGTTGCTGATCACAGCAATACTAGGTGGTGGTGCTGATGGGTGTAAGAATACCAGGTGTAGTGGTGGTGATGAGTATAGCAATACCTGTAAGTTACAGTCTGCCCAAAGGCCGAAACTCCCACCAACAGGTTTTCCTTTACCCTGTAACACTAAGGTATAATACCGAACAATACAGACCACAATACACACGAACAAGATCTAAAAACAGAAACTGTAACACTATGGAACAGCCTCGGTGCAAAGGCCGCAACACATCGCGAAAAGAATTCCGTCTCACTGAAACATCTCAGAGTAACACTGTCGTTCTATCGTGATGACTAAGAAAAGCAAAATTAAAAAAACGTACTCTGCTCTGTCTCAAGGAAATGTCACCTCTCGGCAAACGCAAGGGAGCTACGTCACGTCTCATCTCATGCATCATTCCAGACAAATGATCCGATTGGTCGAAAACTTCCGACCGCTTGCGGGCTGACCTTCACGACACAGTATGACTGATCGTTCACACAAGGACTGGTTGTGTGACCTACTCACTCTGTGCAGCTATCGGGAAGAAAGGGTCATTTAAAGTACGATCGTTGGGGTAAATTTCTCATTCCTCGTCTGATTGCATTATTTTTTTCTACTGGGAGACTTTTACGAGTGTAGCCCTCACCTTAGGACAATAGAAAGGGACGAAGAATGAGTCACGTAAATCACAAGTTGTCAAATGTATGTAAGAAAGAAAGAAAGAAAAAAAAAGACAACTACCTGGGCCAAAGGAGCGTAACTTGACAGCCACTGAAGGGTTGCTGGCTCTCTGCAGAGATAGATAGATAGATAGATAGATAGATAGAGAGAGAGAGAGAGAGAGAGAGAGAGAGAGAGAGAGAGAGAGAG
>JAYMFT010318546.1:0-10030 GCA_038088735.1 Panulirus argus | reverse complement strand
TTCGATTACTTAGTATTCGAAGTCATTCTTTTTTTTTCTATTAGGGGCGATCATAGCCTAGCAGTAGCGTTTCCGCCTGCCACGCTTAGGCCCCGGGTTCGATCCTGGCTGTTTTAAGGTTTGCATGTTATATGGTAGTGCGCGTTCATATATATATATATATAGGCGTTGCATAACAGAATTATACAAAGTACAAACCTACTGTATCAAATAGGACAGTTTTAAACAACAGTAGAAAACAGTCCCTTAAAACTAACGTAAAGTATAAGCAAATTTTTTGTTTGAAATAACACAATGGTATGTTACTGCAGTAGGAGGAGCACTCGGCCTTGTAGTAGTAGTAGTAGTAGTGGTGGTAGTAGTAGTAGCGGCGGCAGCGAGAACATTAATAATGATAGCAATTGTAGCTGTAGCGAGAGTTAGCGTAGAGCCCGCCATAGCAGCAGTAGAAACTATTATAGCAATTGCCCATTCTAGCCAAACTTCCCTGAGATGTGTATAAGGCTCACATCTGCCATAGAATATTTTATCATGTACACTTCCTCAGCGATATCGTACTATGTGGCCCTGGGGCACAACGGTACGTCAATAGAGGAAGAGAGGTACGAACCTTGAGCACGACGGTACGACGAATGAGCACGAAGGCACGCACGACCACTAGGACACAACAGGATGACCCTAGAGCACAGCAATGCGACGCTTGAGCACGATGGTATGGTGGCGTGACCACTAGCCTATCCCTCAAGAGCAAGGTCAAAGCTAAGTCATTATATGTATATATTTTACCATCGTACTCAAGAGTCGTACTGTCGCACTCGAGTCGTACCGTCGTACTCAAATGTCGTACCTCGTACCGTCGTGCACAAGGGTTGTTTCAGAGATTATGGGTTTGATAATTAGTTACTAGCAATTTTCTTTTCATCAAGTAAATAAATGTACTTCAGTACGCTGATATTTCGAGGAGTTTCTTCCTATATGATTTGAATTTAAATGTCGTTAATCTGAGGAAACAAATGTCGAGGAAAATGACTCACAAACCTATAGTTTACAATATGGTAATGTCATATTGTACTTCATTTTTGAACAGGGACTGCGGACTTAAAATGAATAAACCTTTATCATTCATTTTTCGCTCCTATATTATGAAGAAGACTAAAGTCTTACCCCATGAGTCAGACCGTATTCACTACTCACATATGTCCTCATCTTATACGAGTAATTTTCTTCCATCCTTTGAGTGCGACCACATGAAAAACTCTGCCGCTATAAAGGGGTTGACCATAAGGGATAAGGGAGGCCATCCATAACTCGGCTGTCATGGCCACGGGTGCCGGGATCACGCAAGCTCCAGCCATTCATAACACACCATTTTTTACCACTCGATTCTTATTGGTCTAGACCTCTACAGCCTTCAAAATTCCTAAATACACTTGCATCTAAATCCCTGACCCAAGTCAACCAATGAGAATGGAGTAAGTGCGAAGGGGGAATGGAATTGGTGGGTTTGATTACAAGGTGAAAGACACGTGGCTACATTATCATATTTATCTCAGCCGGTGAGATTCTAAGGAGGCTTTGTGAGCGAACGCCAACCTCAGCCCGTCCGTAAATTAGATGTGCTGGTGATGACGTGCCTTTCAGAATCATTTGTGCAGTTGTGAGCGCGACCCGAGTTGCTTTGGATGCGCCCGCTACGCTTGTAAACAACCATTTACCTAAAATTTAAGATACCGCGATCTCACTTTTATCTGACAGTACTGATTCATGACGATATGTTAAGCAGCCGAGGTCACGGTATATTACAGGTAAAAGAAACTCATTCTCTGATCCAGGCATCAAAGTGACCTGGTACAGAGTGTTGGACGCGTTCATCCCCGTTACATGGAATAATCACACTGTACCGGTGATTTTTTTTCTCTCTCTATCGACAAACACGGTACAGGCAATACATGCTCTTATCAAAGGGGCATATGTCTGTGATTATTACTGCTACTGTTACTATAATACGATGGGGTCTCCAAAGGTACTTGCAGTTCAAAGAGTGCGCTCTAATCAGCAGGAGCGAAATGATGGACTTTTTCGAGTGAGAAGTTCTTTGACGGGATTATCCTTCCATGATACCAGCCTCGCCGAAAGTGTCTTTTCATTTGCAACGAAACCACAAGCAGGGGACAGGGGAGAAAGAATACTGCCCACGTATTCCCTGCGTGTCGTAGGAGACTAAGAAGGGAGGGAGCGGAGGCTGGAAATCCTCCCCTTCTGTTTTTGATTTTCCAAAAGAAGGAACAGAGAAGAGGGCCAAGTGAGGATTTTCCCTCTGTTTTTAACGCTACCTTGCTAACGCGGGAAATGGGGAATATGTATGAAAAAATATATATTTATATTTATATCATTATACTTGATCACTGTTTCCCGCGTCAGCGAGGTAGTGCCAGGAAACAGACGAAGACCAATTCACTCATATACACACATATATACATGCATGCACATATATGAACAATACATACATATACATACCAATATATACATATATACATACACATACACATGCATATACACATGTACATATTCATACTTGCTCGCCTTCATTCATTCCTGACGCCACTCCGCTCCACAGTAAATAGCATCGCCACCCCGTGTCAGCGAGGCAGCACCAGGAAACAAACGAAAAGGCCACATTCGCTCACACTGTCTCTAACTGTCATGTGTAATGCACGGAAACCACTGCTCCCTATCCACATCCAGGCCTCATAAACCTTTCCATGGTTTACCCCATACTTTTCACATGCCCTGGTTCAGTCCATTTACAGCAAGTCGACTCCAGTATACCACATCATTCCATTTCACTCTATTCCGTGCACACTTTTCACCCTCCTGCATGTTCAGGCCCCGACCGTTTAAAATCCCTTTCACTCCATCCTTCCACATCCAGTTTGGTCTCCCGCTTCTACTTGTTCCCTCCACGTCTGACACATATCCTCTTTCTCAACCTTTTCTGTTCTCTCAGCCACACACTTTTCGTTACCACACATCTCTCTTACTCTTACATTACTTACTCGATCAAACGATCTCACACCACATATTGTCCTTAAACATTTCATTTCCAACACATCCACTCTCCTCCGCACAACCATATCTATAGCCCATTTTTGCTCTCTAAGATAACGTTCTTTCCACACATTCTTCATCGCAAGGCATCAGATGTTTACTATAATTATGCATATTCAATAAATTTTTCATATACTCTTAATTATACAAATGATCTTTGGCTTTTAATTCCCAAACACTCTCCACACAGTCTTAAATCATTTTTCCTTTAAGTAAGCTTTATTTATCAACACTATTTTTATTATTAGTAACCCAACAGGCACTGAGGTTTTAGTCTCATCTACATCTAGTATTTCCGAACCGTTCTGAATCTTCACAGTCACTCTGTGTGCATAATATTCTTCTGTGTCTTTACAAATCAAACAAATTATCTATCGAGTTTCAAGACCCGAATACCCAACGTATGCTTGAATTAAGATACGATGAAATGTTGCTTAGTTTGTCTTTTGTAAATGACGGTGTTCAGCCACAGGCTGTTAGGAGTTATAAAGAACGCGCGGAGATATCTGGGTACATGATCAACTCGGATCGTAAACATTGTGCCGTAACGTAAACATGTCCGCTGAGCTCGGAATACTCAAGGCTTTTACCGTCATTTCTGTCGTTTTATGGTCACGAGACGAGCGAAAGAGTCACGTCATTTGATGTTGAATCGAGCCCGCTATTTTGATTGTGTTTCACAGAGAACTTTCTAATTGTATGCCACGCACATTTCCTCTGCCGTGTTCCCTTTTACACCGCGTTGAAAGCTTTGCTCGTCTTATAATTGCAACGCTCTGGTGTGATCAGGTTTAGGGTCGTAAACAGTGCGCCAGTCTGAGTTACTTATCATCCTCGAGGAGGCGTGTCGTAGGTTACGCCATTAAATATCATGCCTTGCAAGTTGCTCTACATTCTCGAAAGGCGCGTCGTAGGTTAGAGTATAAGACATTATGCCTTGCAAGTTGCTCTACATACTCGAGAGGCGTGTAGTGGGTTTGATTATTGTATATTATGCTTTGCAAATTGCTTTGCATTCTCGAGAGCTGTGTCGTAGGTTTGATTATACACATTGTGCCTTTGCAAGTTGCTTCACATCCTCGAGAGGCGCGTCGTGGTCATGTGGGTTAGATTGTAGGTAATGTGTTTGTGTTGCTTCCCATTCTCGAGTGGTGGGTTATGGTGTTAGATTATAGAAATTTGTGCCTTGCGAGTTGCTTCACATCCTCGAGAAATATGTCGAAGGGTCGGATATAAAACTTTTTTCCGTATTTTCTTGGTGGAGGAACTCTGTAAGGAACATGTAATATTTTTTTTTTTTCTTCGTGGGACCCCCGATTTTCTCCATCCATTCTTTCTTCTTCTTTCTTACGCTAAATTTAAGAGCTTCATAACGTCTTGGCGAATATTAGCCAAGCACAAGTTAGGAGAGCTCCATTTATGATTTATGAAGTTACTGGGCTTCCATATTTTTCATTATTTTTACAGAACTTTGTGGTATCCTTGAACGATGAAATAAGCAATGTGCCTTGCATGATTGCATGCTTATGTTAGGGTTTAAACAATGTGCTTCACGGATTTTTTTTTCTTTTAAAGCTAGCGACATGGTGCTAGCAAAACATACCCTAATCATACATGGCCGTGTAGGGTGAAAGGAATATGAGGTTAAAATATGAAGTAAACAATAAATCAGAGTTCCTCGGGAAGCATATTGTTCGTGAGACTAAATAATGTATTCGTGTAATTGCACGTTGACCTGGAGTCATCTTTTCTCGTATATCCCTGTGGCAAATCTTAACTTATATTTCATGAGATACGCCCACCTAAGGCTTAGCTTAAAACCCCACAAAAATAGTTCTACAGTACATCATTGTTTCACATGAACACACAATCGATGTATAGGCAACGAGTGCGAATTATGTAATTTGGACTTTGCATCGCATAGTTGACCTGTGCAGTTTTTCCCATATGCGTGTATTATATTATGATGGACGCACAAGAGCTGTCATACATGGATGCACCTTACAATGTATGGAGAAAGGGAGCTGTTGCACCACGCCGTAAAATCGAATGAATTTATTTCACAATTTTTTTTTAACTTTGACCAGTAATTGTCTTAAGATATCCACTAAATCCTATTTTAATGATTTTACGTTCTTGCCTGAACGTTAACAACTAAAAGTTAAAATTACATCTGTTTTCGTGTACTTATGAACATCAAGTGTCGCTTAGGTCAGCCGTCCCAATAAAACCTAACCGTACCAAACTCCCTCCAACTCTAATTTATTTCTAGCTATTAAATTTTTCTTGCTATTCACACCTTAAATTTTCTTCCCTCTTGCCTACGTAATGAGCGCTGTTCTTCACAAAAACAAATAACTGTCCGACATCTGGAGAGCGAACTTGGGCTATGCTTATCTGTGTATCTATGAATTTATCGCTGTACATAAAAACTTCGGACCCGATTTCTCAAAGGCAGTTCGCCAAGAGCCCCTAGTGCGACCAGGGACAGAAAAAAGGATGACCAATTTTCACGCGTTCACCCCCACAACCGGACACCATTTTTCCGAACATCAGGTGGTCACAGATGAGAAGTTACTTCGAGAGATGAATTCTGAAACATACATCACGGAAATTGATATATATATATATATATATATATATGTGTTGTTTCCGGACTCCCGATTATACTTACTTCTGCAAAACGAACACGACAGATACACTTAACATCCCTGAATGTCCGTCGGCACATTTCTACGTGCGTACGACATACCTGCGAGACACAAGGCTTCCTTTTTGTTCCACGGTGTACCCAAGGCATGGTTTGAGTGTTCCTAGACGTTCCTGAATTACAGAATACACCTAAGTGTCGGTGGGGTACAAGTGGGAGTTTTTTGGGGGGTGTGGGGAAAGGGTCCCTGGGTGTCATTCCAACCTGATCTTGCTATTATGTAAATTTCGTCAGGACTGCGGGAGGTCCAAGGCCGAATTGTCGTTTTTTTTTTTCTCTCTCTCTCTCTCTTCCCCGTGTTCAATTTTATGGGCGCGACCGCTTCTCCTTCCCTTATTCTCTCTCTCTCTCTCTCTCTCTGGAATTGTTAAAATGCTAATTGGAAATTTCTCGGTCTCGTAGGGGATGGCATCTTTGGTAAGCTTTCTGATGGCATGTATGAAGTAAAATTTACAAATAGGGATTACTAACACTGCTCTTATCTTTTTTAAGAAATCTTACATCTGTTGTGGTGTGTGGGTTATCTGAGAGACTTGGCTGAACCCGATTTGTTTCGGAAGAAAGTGAGCGTTATTAGGTAAAAAGGGAATAGGCTTTGAACTTTTTTTCAACTGCATTATATACACTGCTTACATAATATTACTTATCAGGTGTAACGTATTACTTTATCAGCCCTTTGCATTAAGCGAGCCCAAGTCAGACAAGAATTCACACAAGCACGTTTCATTTTAGGTTTATTAATATTTATAGGATATGTAAACCATGTGGCTTAACAGTTAAATTCATGTAACTTAACCTTACACTAACAGAGGCCACCACGCCTCATCACTATTCATCTTTACCCCCCTCCAATCCACCAGCAGCTTGTAGCCACCTTATCCTTGGCTGTAGTGATGGTCGAGGTGCGTGGTAGCAGTGGTGATGGGCGGGTATTGTGGCAGAGGTGCGTGGTAGCGGTGGTGATGGGCGAGTATTGTGGTAACGTCGTTCAGTGTTGGTGGTGACCAGTAAGTGGGCTCAGAGGGTCATCCTCTGCCATCCTTGGCCGGCCTCACACGCTGCCGAAGTTCTTTCAAATTTCCTCAGATATTTGTCAACAGATTTCCTACTGTTCGTTTATTCTTACGCCAAAATAGTATATTCTACAGCGTTTCGTGAATGAATGTAACTGACCAGGCTGAGTTGAGGGGGCTTCTTGAGTTAGAGAACAAAGGACACATGGAGGTTGCTGGCATTCGTGGGGGAACCTGCGGTCGACTTCTATTTATGTCCAGGATAAACTGTTTGTTTAAGGTCATCGCTTCCCACATCTTCCTAGTCTTCCCTTTCCATTTTATTGTCTGTTATCGTATGTCGTCTACCCATGTACAACAGTTCCCTTTTCTAGTGCAAGTGCATTAAGGCTATCACACTTGTGGGAATGGGTACCGATGTATATTAAATTTAGATCCCAAATTCTGCAGCCTAGTAAGGGCAGGGAAGCCCAATTCCCTGCTGCTTCCTTACGGCTCCATGGGTGGATTAGGTATTGTAAATCCAGGTTCTCGACCCATCAGAGACATTACCACCCCATTTCCACTGTGGTAGAATAAAACAGGAACTTCCTACTCAGCACACTAAGATTCATCAGGTGCTTGTAAAGATTCCATTCACACCAGCATATTCAAAATATTGCTAATCTATTTTAGTCATGAGTCTGTATCTACGCTGTTGGTTGTATGTGGTGGCTAACTTTTACATTCGCTGGATATGTTCGCTGGCTTAGTGGTAATTTTGATCGCCAGCATATTCTTCGCTGTAAGTGTTTGCTGACTCAACGCCGACATAGAAAACAAAACAAATCAGGTGAAGGTTAATCATCACGCAAAAAAAAAGGGTGAGTTGAATAACAGTTTGGGGTTGTGTATAGACATTTTAGCATTTGATTTGTATTACTGGGTGATAGTATAAAGAATAAGAGGCAATGTATGCTGTGAGATTGTTTATGGTCGTTGAACTGAACATCGGAAGAAGGCCATCGAAATTTTCAGTTTGTATATCTTGATGCTGACGACTTTGATGAACCCGGCAGTTGATAAACCTAATGCCCAGATAACCAACCTACCAACCGATATAGAAACTTATGACATAGAGATAGGCAACAGGGATCATATAAATCAATCAGATGTGTTGAACGTGGTGAGCTGTGACGATATCAAAGTTATCTAAACAGTAGATTATCAGATTGCCTATGCATCGAAACTGGTTTTAGATATTGAATGATTTTTGTTGAACAGTGGTAATATAGTATTTAGGAAACAGTAAAAACTGCAGTTTGAATTGTTGAATTATGATTTTTACATGAACAATAAAAATTACAGAGTTTGATTTGTTGAATTATGAATTTTTACTTGATACTGAATACCAAGTAAGATGATAGTGGTGAGGGCCATGAACATCAGGCATATTTTAATTATTTGATGGAAAAGTAGGGTAAAACTTAAGACAAAATCAGCTTGATCGCTAAAAACCTCTAACTGGAATGAATAGCAGAATTATATTGATATTAGATTGATGTGCCGTTGTTGATCATCTGTTTGCTACATTTGGCAACATGTATGCAGTGCTGTTTATGGATGTAATTAGGATGTTTTTCCTAGAATAGGGAACATTGAGTTCAGTCTTGAGTATTAGGGGGATTAGAAGATGTTTTCATACATTCTGTTGATACTTTACCAGTGCAAAGTATTACAGTATTTAAAAGAATGAAATGATTGACCACTGTTGCTTTGTTCTCTTAAGACTTTATTGTTGCAGAACAAAGTTACACATTATCTAAAACTACTTTCACTAAGTAGCTGTACTGCTATATTTCCTCTATTGATAATTCTATGACATTAGATATGTTGGTAGTGGGAAGGGCTTGTAAGGGTTCACTAATATCCAATTCACCAATTGTAAGTTAGTTGTGAGTTTGACCATATTATAGTAAGTGAAACGCCTGCAAATTTAACAAAAATCTTTTCCATTGTAAACTTCATTGTGCTGTCAAAGAATGAACAGGGTGAACTTTCAGATTAGGGGCACATTAAAACAGTGAATACTCATGTTTGTAAGATAGAGTGATGTGTAGAGACTTTTGTAAGATTGGTGGAGCATGAATTGGGTAATCATTTTGTATCTCTGCTAATGAGTAAGTGATATTGGAGAAGGTTATGAAGGTCAAGGAAAATATGGAACTGATTACGGTGAAACACTTGCATGAATGAGCAGATGTATAAATATATCACTTAACTTCTCCTAACAGTCATTTACCTTACTGTTAAATATGATTTTTGAAATGTACTAACATAATGGGGTCTGTTGCCTTCTGTCATGAGGTGAGTAATGTTTGCTATTAGTTCAGTCCCTGCCAAATGACTTCAGTGCACAGCTCAACTTTCATTCAGAAACTTAACATTGTTACCAGGGAATAAACATTACCACTTCTTTGTGAACATCACTCAAAATGTAACAGGAGGCAATAGTTACTACTATGTAGGTATATTTCAAATATATATTTACATATATTACAGAGAAATAACTTTCAGAGCTATCACCAGATATACAAAATGCCCTTTAACTTTGTGGTATATTTAGACCACAGTATGCAGGCACATTGCTAAAATCCGTAAAATTTCATAATCTGAATGATGCTTGTTCCTGAAGATTATGGATCTTCAGAGTTTGACCTGTAATAGAAATGCATTTAATGAGGTAGGGGAGTGACATTTAAATGCAAAATGTGAGGTGACTGATGTGAATATCGGTAAATATTCACATAGTTGCTACAAATCACTGTGTCTTTTTATATAGATATAGTTTTATAAGTTTGTATGTGGTATTTCTATCTATTTAAGTCACTAAACCTCGGTTTAAGCCCAAAATTATATTTTTTAGACAGCTACGTTGAAACCCATTACCATTTAACAACAGGCAAAAACTTTTGGTATTCGTGTGTTTAAGCTTCTTCTTCTTCTTCTTCTTCTTCTTCTTTTTCTTTTTTCAAGGCTCCAGTCATGGACAAAAGTCCACATCAAGGCTGGGTTCTAATTGAAATATAGAGAATTGAGAAAGGGGGAAAAACAGACATGGGAAGTATTTAGAAATTTTTGAAAAAGTGAAAAACATGTCTCTTGAAATGAGCCAGGTCTTAGTTATTGGGAAAGACATGAGAAGGTAGAGAGTTCCAGA
>JAYMFT010318535.1:0-10030 GCA_038088735.1 Panulirus argus | reverse complement strand
TGTTGGAACTACTATTCCTTCAAACATACCCATTTTTGCTCTCCAAGATAATGTTCTCTCTTTCCACACATTTTTCACGTGTTTCCTGTTGCTACCATACTAATGCATGAAGCAGCGATGAAGTATGATGACAATAAAGAAAAATATGTATAGATGCAAGAGTCTTGAAGAGAGGTGTGAATATGCAGTCTGTTGAGGATGAGAGGGTCTGGGAAGTGAGTCAGTTGTTGTTCACTGACGATACAGCATTTATGGCTGAATCTAGTGAGAAACTGCAAAAGTTGGTGACTAAGTTTGGAAGAGTGTGTGAAAGGAGAAATTTGAGAGTGAATGTGAATAAAAGCAAGGTTAGTAGGTTCAGCAGGGTTGAAGGACAAGTTAGTTGGGATGTAAGTTTGAATGGAGAAAACTGGAGAAAGTGAAGTGTTTTAGAAATCTGGGAGTGGAATTGGCAGTGATTGGAATCTCCGAAGGTGTAGTGAGTCACAGGGTAGGGGAAGGGGTAAAGGTTCTGGGAGCAATGAAGAATGTAGAGAAAGAGAGAATGTTATCTCAGAGGGCAAAAATGTTTGAAGGAATATTAGTGTCAACAGTATTTTTATGATTGTGAGGCATGGGCTATAGATAGGGTTGTGAGGAGGAGGTATTGGAAATAAAATGTTTGAGGACAGTATGTGGTGTGAGATGGTTTGATTGAGTAAGTAATTAAAGGGTAAGAGAGATGTGTGGTAATAAAAAGAGTGTGGATGAGAGTGCAGAAGAGGGTGAATTGAAATGGTTTGGAAATATGGAGAGAATGAGAGAGGAAAGGTTGACAAAGAGTATATATGTGTCAGAAGTGGAGGGAAAAAGGAGAACTGGGAGACCTATCAGAGCATTCACATAAGCTAAATCTCCCTGGGAGAGAGTTAAGGCATGCCTTTAAAAAAAGTTATGCATTCCTTGATATTCTAGCAGTGTTGCAAAAACATACTATGGCCATTCTTGACAGGGGAGGGCAAAGGAAGTAATTGCACTTTTCATTCTCATGTGACTCCCTTTTACTCTACATGTATTTATGGCTACTCAGAAGGTTCTCAGAGCTAATTCTTCTAGCACTGCCAGTTTGAAGTAACCCTTCCTTTAACTCTGTCTCTCTGAAACTTAATGCAGGGAAGAGACAGTAAGAAAGGGGGTTTAGTTATCCCAAAGTTAAAGAGGAATTCAATAGGTCTTAATTGCTCCTGTCATTTGCTTTTAATTCTGAGGATGCTTTCTGCATCTGTGCCCCACTTTGACTGAGGCAGAGTTTACCCCTTCAAGGCAGTCCTTTTAGGGTCATCTACCTGGATCTTCTGGTAAGTCATCTCAGAGTAGCTCTTGATCAGTCAAGGGTTGTTCCATCACTTCGAGAGTTTTGGAAGATCAACATGTAGATATGTCTAATGTTCAGAGGAGGTCTGAGGTGGAGTGATATGTATCGGTTACCCCTGCAAGAGGAATCACCTGTCAACCCTCATTCTGCTGTTGCAAATATACAAGATAAAGATGTTGGACAAGGATGTTATAGACCTTGTAATATACACTATCCAAATAGTAGATTCAAATGGGGAGAAAATATTCTTAGATTGGTCTTATCTATACACCCACATTCTGATTTTTAAATGAAGTGACCACTTAACTGAGCATCCGTCATTCTGTACTGTTTACTACTGGACAGTCAGCCAGATTTAAAGGATACATCTTGCCACCTTCCAGTACAATTTAGATGTGAAACTTTCTGGCATTGAAAATTAGTGCATAGAACTGGCAGTTCTAAGCGATGCTTTCAGTTATGCATAACCTCACGATTCTCCCCCCCCCCCCCAAAAAAAAAGGGGGGGGGCATACTCTGCCTTGCTCCTAAAAACTTTTATTCACCAAATTGATGGTTTTGGCTTCCTTTGAAATTTTTCTGATCATGCACCTTCTAAAGGGAATGCACCAAATGACAGCTTCAGTTAACAGAGACTTTCAGATTGTGGATTTTTCATCAACCAGGACAGTTCCAGCTTAGTTCCCAACCAAATCTTACGCTGTTAGGAAGAGAGTAGCACAATCAGTTTAATTCTCTTTATAACCCTGATGACCGAGCTCAGGATTAGGCAGATGCTGTAATGCTCTGTGGCCCCAGACTATGGTATTTTAACATTATCTGGAGCAGATTCTAGGACAGATTAGGTGGATAACATGACCAGGCTTAAAAAAAAGTTTAGACTCTTTCCTTTCTGCTGCTCACAGATATCATCCATAACCCTTCCTGGAATGGTATAAGTGACCACTTACCATACCAGAGAGAGAGAGAGAGAGAGAGAGAGAGAGAGAGAGAGAGAGAGAGAGAGAGAGAGAGAGAGAGAGAGGTGGGACAAAAATTATTTTTCCATGAGTGGATGGTACCTACAAGTAGAATCCTTCCCTCCCAAGTTTGTTGTGACCAGTGGCCTTGAAATGAATGAGTGCTGATTAAATAGTAGTTAGTAAGGAGGTTAGGTGGTGCAGCAAGGAGAAATGGAAGAATACATATACTCTCATGTATTCAATGGCTTACCTAGGGTTTTCTCAACCAGCATAGTCTGGTAGACTCTCTAGTAGTGTGAGAAGTGAACATCCACTCAGACAGAGAAAAGGATCTTTTATCATTAAAGAACTTTTTTTAATCATTGCCATCAGTGCAGTACTCTATGCCATGTGTACTTTTATTTGTATGATATTCAGTTTAAGAATATCCCTCACTGAGCTGCAAATTAAAGAGTGTGTGGATTATCCTCCTTTGGATGTTTATTTTCATAATTTTAACTAGGAACTATTCCAACCTTTAAATAGTATGTAGAATTATGATCAAAGTGTATATGCTTTATATGAAATGTATACTTTGCATGAAAAACTAACTTGGATTGTGAAGATGATGAAATTTTTGGACTCTTCCAGATCTAAGGTAACATACAACCGGCAAGGTGGAATGATCACGTCACTAGCTCCATGCCTCACACACCAAAGTCTGGCCAGTGCATCTAATAATGGTTCTATACATGTTATCAAGTAAGTTTCCCAATGTTCAGTTATATTACATATTTTTCAGAAATCAGTGAGCATGTTTTATGCTCGAATAGATAAATTAAGCTACCCTTATAAGTATAAATTCTCAAAAATATAATATAGTCAGTGAAAAGTTTCGTCTTTTATTCTTTTCTTTAATACTATTTCTCTTTTGGGCTTCTCACCAAATTTCTTTGGCTTTCTATCCTAGTTGTGTTTAAGTTTTTCACTTTACATACACAGTCATAATCCTCAGTGTGATGCTTTAGATATGTATCATTTGTTAGATTCAGTCATGGTATACCTATACCTATATCTTATGTAATTTTGGTCTGATGATGGCTTATAATCCTTGTTCAGTTGAAACACCTTGCAAGTTCTAATATGTTGCAAATACAAAAATTGTATGTATATGGTTTTTATATGTAAGTGTTGATTGATAGGCATGCAAAGATGAGGGTGCTGGATGTAAACATGCTAGGAGGGGAATTGGGGGATGTTTGATCAATTCTTGGTGTACGTGAGTGTGAACATTTGTAGTGGTTGTAGGAAAAGAGGACATGACGTGTAAAAAATCTGGTGAAAGTGTTGAGTTTGGGAAAAAGGCCTGTGTGCAGAGATCTCAAGAGAGATTGATTAATGAATGGTGTAGGGTGAAAGTAAATGAAATATGGGGAGTGCAAAAAGAGTGGTAAGTATTTAGGGAAGCATTGTTTTAATGTGCAATTGAAGTGTATGCCATGTGGAAGGTGGGATGTGGGCATATGAGATGATGAAGTTGAATCACTAGAGAAAGAAAAGGGATGTGTATGGATGGTATCAACAGGAAAGAAGTGTGAATAATTAGGAGGTGTACAAGAGAAAAGGGTTAAAGAAAAGAAAGTATGAGAGCTAAAATGAAAGCAAATGAGACATGGGGTGAGAGAGTATTAATGAACTTGTTGGAGAATCAGAAACAGAATTGGAAGGAGATGAGTAGTGTGAGAAAAACAAGAAAATAAATGGGAACTATGGTAATGAGATCAGACAGGGAAGTAGTAACAGGCAAAGAAGAGGTGAAAATGAGATTAAATATTTTGAAGGACAATTATGTGTTAGATGATAGATAGGATGATGGTTGGTAGATGTAGTGTGTCTGGAATGAGATGGTATGTGGAGTGAGAGAGTCATGGCAAATGATATTGTGAAAAGAGAGGAGCCTGTTTAAATCCTATGCAAGATGAAGTGTAGCAAAGCTACAGGAATTTATGGGATTGCAATTGATTTAAAGGGGTGAAAGTACAAGCAGTTCATCAGTTGTATGACTTGCGATAAGATGCCTTAGAACTTACGAATGCACGTCCAGTGCCCTCATGTAAAGGCAAGGGAACAAAGGGGATAAGAGTGAAAGCTTGAATTACAAAGGTATAATCCTGTTGAGTGCACATATTAAGGTGTATAGGAGAATGGTGATTAAGAGGGTAGTGGCATGTACAGGAGAGGTATAGGATATGTGGAATAGGTGTTTGCTTTGAAACTTTGTTGCAAAAAACACATGGAGAAAAAGGAATTTATGTGGCATTTATGGATCTGGAGAAAGCATATGAGTTGGTTAACAGAGAGACTTGCTGAAGATGCTACATAAATGGACAGTTACTACATACAGTGAAATGTTTTTACCAGAAGAGTAAGGCATGCGCATGAGTAGGACGGGAAAAGGGATGAGTGGTTCCAAGCAAAGATGAATCTGTATCAAGGATGTGTGATGTCATGGTGCTGTTTAATCTGTTTATGAATGGTAAGGGAGGTGACTATGAGGATCTTGGAGTGAGGAGGAGATCTACATTATGCTAGGGGTTGGGGGCATAAGAAGTGAACTGGTTCCTGTTTACATATGACGGCTGTGGTGGCTGACTATAAAGAGAAACTCCAGAAGCTTGTGGCAGAGTTTAGGAGAGTGTGTGGTAGGACCAAGTTGAGAGCAAATGTGAACAAATGTAAGGTAATTGAAGCAGGATGGTTTGAGTGTGTTTGAATGCCTTTTACCTGGAGGAAGTGGAGTACTGTATGAAATTACCTGGGAGTGGTTATTACAACTGCTGGAACCAATGGGGGCTGAGATTAGTCATAGAGTGGGGGAGTGGGGGCTAAGGTCCTGGTTTCAGTGAGTGTGTGGAAGGAAAGGTAAATGTTTCTAAGAATAAAGTTGGTCTTATTCAAAGATTTAGCAGTCCCTTAAATGCAAAAGACTTTAAGATGAAGGACTTATTAGAAATTAAATAGCTGAGGGCAATACAGTATGTGACATGAAGTGGATTGATTGTATGAGGAATGACAGTGAGAGAGGTGTGGTAGTGAGCTTAGTCTGATTGAGAAAGCTAGCCAAAGTGTAATGAAATGATTCACACATATGGAGGAGATGATCAAAGAAAGACTAGATAAGAAGATCTACGTGTCAGAAGTGGATGGAGCAAGAGGGAGAGGGGAGATCAGGCGAGAGACAGAAGAATGGAGTTAATTAGGCTCTTGGGGTATTGAGGTCCGAACATTAAGGAGGGTGAGATGGAGCAAGAGGGAGAGGGGAGATCAGGCGAGAGACAGAAGAATGGAGTTAATCAGGCTCTTGGGGTATTGAGGTCCGAACATTAAGGAGGGTGAGAGTCACACATGATAGTGTGAATTGGACTATGTCGTTTACAAGGTGCAAATATGTTGTCATTGGGGTAAACCAGGATTTATGCAATAGTCAAATATGGAATAGTCTATGGGGCATGATTCAGGTATCAGTACATGATACATGACAACCAGAGTGTGGATGCATGCTGAGGGCATTGTTTGTCTGTTCCTAAATATACCTTGCAAAGGTGGGGGAAGCAGTGTGTATAAAAAAATATTTTCTTTTACAGGCTGGATAAAGCAAGCCTTATAAATAGCAGACAACTAAATACTGAAGAGGATGGTTATGTTGTAGACATGAACTATTTTGATACAGGTTTGTACATAATTACTTTCTTTTTATATTTTCTTTCTTCCATTTATAAATACTATAAAGGTGATACACATTTGGAGAAATGGAACTGAGAAGATTAATGGTGGTAAGAATTACACTTGTAGAGTAAAACTGACTGTAGACTTCATATTACAGAAAACAAATAGATTTAATACCCTGATTGTGGAGGACTTTTCATAGCTACTTTATGACAGGTGTGACTTAACAAATATTTTGCAAAAGGGGAAAATATTAAAGGGATGTTGCAGTTTTTTGTCTTTGAAGAAAGATTTTACAGGATGAATAAATTCAAGTCAGGGAACAAAGCCCCCTGCCAATAGCGTTGACACCCATGAATTTTGAGGAAGGTTCTTGATCTTTTTTTAGTCATATACCTTTTTATTCAGTTTTCGTGTTGAACTTTTACCCTCTAAATTACTGTTTCTCACCACATTAGCCTCAGGACATAGAGTAAATATGTCATTCCATATTTCATCACAGTAAGACTTTATATCCAGTTGGAAGGTGGAGGATGTTTATCATGGGCACCTGCCCAGTCGTCACCTTGAAAGCCTATTTAATCTTCACATTCGAATATTCTGGAGATCACACTGGCCAACGTTACTGTTCAACCTGTAATGGATAGTTCGTCTACATTACCATACGCTCTGTATGCTCTATCAAAAATTTCAGGCAAGCATGGCTCATTTCAGATCTCTGCAATCGTTCACCTTCATGAATCAAAGTTTAGAGCACAAGAGGAAGAGGAAGGACGAACTACCTCAGGACCTGCCATTACCATCAAAGAGGAGGAGATCAAGCACTCCAGCTATACTACCGGTTGACATGGCTCATTTTAGATCTCTGCAATCGTCCAACTTCATTAAACAAAGTTTAGAGCGCAAAAGGAAGAGGCAGGACGAACTATCTCAGGACTTGCCAGCACCATCAAAGAGGAGGAGATCAAGCGCTCCAGCTAAACTACCAGTTGGCATGGCTCATTTCAGATCTCTGCTATCTTCCAACTTCATTAATCAAAGTTTAGAGTGCAAAAGGAAGAGGCAGGACAAACTATCTCAGGACTTGCCAGTACCATCAAAGAGGAGGAGATCAAGCGCTCCAGCTAAACTACCAGTTGGCATGGCTCATTTCAGATCTCTGCAATTATCCACCTTCATGAATCAAAGTTTAGAGTGCAAGAGGAAGAGGCAGGACGAACTATCTCAGGAACTGCCAGTACCATCAAAGTGGAGGAGATCAAGTGCTCCAACTAAACTAGCTCAAAAAGAAAAAAGTTCCCATCCCACCATCCCTACTCCCAACAGCTCCCTCACCACTGTCTCTTCTTCCACATCTAGCACAGAAAGTAAGATCCCAGAAATCTCATGGTCTGACCTAGTCAAAAAGAAGAAAATCGGTCATGGTGTCGAAAGCAAGGTCTACAGTGGAAAACTATTTGATGCGGATGGTTACTTTACTAAAGTGGCGATAAAAGTAATGATCAGTGACAAGTATACAACCACTGAGGAGTTCATGTTTGCTGCCACTAAAGAAGCGGAAATCCTCATGGACCTGGATGGGGCAGGAGGTGCGCCAGTGTGATGGAATCACCACTACCAAGCCAGTGGCTCTTGTCATGGACTTCTGTCCAGGTGAGTCCTTGGCATCGTATATGGAGAATGAATCAGAGTCAAATTGTCTCAAGGCTCTTGAAGCTACCATGACGGCTGTCTTGTAGGTTCACAGCGCCGGTTACACCCACGGTAACTTACACAGCAGCAAGATACTGATTGACTCCTGACGCGAGGGGAAGATTAGCGTCCATATCATCGACTTTGGAGACTCGATGTCAATTGCAGAATTTTCTGACTCAGCCAAGGAAACGTTGAAGTGTCAAGAATACTGTCATCTTATGAAAATAAGGTTTGAAATCTTGATGGCACAACACCAGCTTTGAAAGCCTATTGCACTAAAATGAATCCAGAATGATGGCGCGGGAAGAAAATTGAAACACAAAGATACCGAGTTGGTTAAATTGACACAGTAACACCAGATCATCTACATCACCAATGATAACCCGGTGCCTCACTAAACAATCCAACACCCCGTTCTCTAAGGTAATACTGTGAGACCCTGTCGCCTTAGGAAACAAGCATAGGTCCTACCACACATGAACACCGAGGGAACACGGTTCACCAATCAACATATTATCCATGTCAGCACTCTCACTTGTAACACTTTTACTATGTGATTCAATCTTGTTTTGTAGTTTATATTGTGTTGCACCACTCATATATATTCAATTTGGCTGAAGATAGGCACTTTTTGCTTACCCGAAAAGTGTCTTGTATTTCAAGAATAAAGTGAAAATAATAGCTAAGTCTGCCTCTAAGAAACTGGGTGTCCTGTTTAGATGTCAAAACTTCTCCTCCAAACAGCTGCTTCGTTTATACTAGGGATTGATTCGTCCTTATATGAAGTACTGCTCTCACATTTGGGGTGATTCTAGCTCTGCATCCTTACTTGACAGAGTTGAGACAAAAGCGGTATTCCTTATAAACTTTCCCAGGCTAACTTCCAAACTTGACCCCTTGCCTTATGCCACAATGTTGGTTCCTTTTCCCTCTTGTATAGGTATTACTTTGGTTTTTGCTCCTGAGAGCTGGCTGCTTGTGTGCCCACACCACTAGCTAGACCATGCAATACTCAGCAAGCTGCTGCATCACATGAGTATTGTGTGGCCATTGGCAACTCAAGGGTGGGTCGTTTTGATACCTGCTTCTTTGCCTACACATCAAAGCTTTGGAACTCTCTAACTTCTCATGTCTTTCCCAATAACTTTGACGTGGCACTTTTCAAAAGATATGTCTATCACTTGTTCAAAAGGTTGTAAATACTTTCCATTGTCTTTTCTTTTTCTGTTTAATAATTCTCTCTATATTTCAAAAGACAGGGTTTTCACTTTTTCAAAAATTCGTAAATACCTTCCCATGTCTTTTATTTTTCCTTTTCATAATTCTCTCTTTACTTAAATTAAGGCCCGGCCATGATTTGGAATTTTGTCCGTGACTGGAGCCTTCAACATATGAATAAAAAAGAGAGGACATATGTTTTGATAAAAGCAGTCATGTGAGGATAGTTGGTGTACTGAATCTTTTAATGATCATTGTGTTTTAAAAGGACCCACTTATTTTAGATTGAGAATGATTTTCACCCATAGTGAATACATTTTCGATTTTTCAGGGTCACAGTCTGTACTAACATATGCAACAGTATTTGGCTCAATAGTAGGGTGGGATCTACGAGCTCCAGGAACTGCATGGAAACTAGAAAATGGACCAAGGAAAGGTCAGTTTATAAATTTGACATGAATGTAAACAACTTGAATGTAGACTTTTCTATTTGAGATTTTGATCAACAAGAACTGCACTATTCAAAACCTCAACCTCCAAAATTCTCACTAGAACCTCTAGTCTCATCCTGCATGACCTCACTGCACTCCTCACAAACCACTTTATTACAGTCCCCTCTTATGCAGATTATTTCACTTATATATTACAGCACCCTGACACTGCTTAAACAACAAACATGCAGTATTACATCTTGCACTTAGAACATTAAGTCACTCAAAACAGAATATGTGTATCCCCCGCAGAAATCCGCCATCACCATCCTAACCCCCAATAAATATGAAAACAAAATCCATCATTCCGTACTCTGAATAGCCGTCCATCCCTACTCAGTAAACTCCATTCATACTTGGTATTTCATTTAACTCATACGTGACATTCCTGACCGTGACACGTTCTTGGACCGTCTGTGGTCAAGCGCATAGGGTCAGATCCTGATTGCGGCAGTCGGTCTACAGTCATCCCAGCTGTTAATCCACCCGTAGAGGTTGGTCAATACAATGGGTACCTGGCTCAGGCTAGGGTGTATATATATATATATATATATATATATATATATATATCTATATATATATATATATATATATATATATATATA
>JAYMFT010318524.1:0-10030 GCA_038088735.1 Panulirus argus | reverse complement strand
ATATATATATATATATATATATATATATATAGATAGATAGATAGATAGATAGATAGATAGATAGATAGATATATAGAGAGAGAGCGTTAACAGGATGGCCTTGATTAGGGCCTCAGCTGCCCGTGTCGTCTAAGCTAACATAAAAAGAAAGAAAGGAAAGAATGATGTCAGTGTTTTGGGGAAGTGAAAAACCTTCTTTTATAAAGTGTCAGGCAGTAGGCGTTAGGAGAGAAATGAGAAGATGGTGAGTTCTAAAGTTTACCCGTGGAAGAAAAGAAACAGACATCACAAAGACACATCCTTGAGGCGCCAGCGGCCACACCTGCCTTGTTCTGTGAACAAAGAAAACTCCCACAATATAAAACAGGCAGTAAGCACGAGACCTCACAACCATTACCAGCCTGGTACATTACTGGTGAATCACCTCACACACTCACGACAGTGACCCAGTGAGGCAGCGTGAGGATGAGGGACTTGAGACACGCGCCTTCACCGACACACTTGGGTAGCGTGAAGGATGGGACTCACGCCGCGCTCTGTCGTGCGAATCTTGAGCAAGTAATGAAAGAGGTCAAGAATAAATCACCAGCTGAACAGCCTTCCTGTCTATTCTGTTCTCGTGACGTCAGTTAAATCCGGCCTTCTTCAGTAACCGGATGTCAGCAATCACAGAAATGATATATGTTCTGTGGTTATTTATATATGTTATTGTTTCGAGAGGCATATTCGTTACGAGCATAACTTTTTGTTATCGAGAACACCTCCCCAAGGAGGCAAAGTGTTATCGGCAACACCTACACTAGGAATCAATGCGTTATCGGCAACATCTGCACTGGAAGACATTGTTTACTGATAATTGTGTTATCAAGCGCCATGCGCCCAACCCCCACGCTAACTGTGAGTGGAAAATCACATTCACAGTCATTTTCATTTGCGATGCTTTTCATTAACTACTTTTCTACTTTGCACCTAGCCAGCCTATAGCGCTACAGGAGGTCTGATGGGTGACTGGCTAATGGAAGTTGTGGCCCAGTTGTTTATGCTGGTAGCTACAGTGTGGATGAGTGATCCCTGGGTCGTGTGTACTGGTGACATCAATATGGATGAGTGGACTAGGCCTACTTCCTTGGGTCGTCGTTTGTAGGAGAAAGCGCGTCATGTATCCCAGCTTATTGTCTGCGTCGTTTCCATGAATACGTAACCTCCACGTGTCGTAACTTCTCTTCGTCGTCCCCTTGTATAATGTCCCCTTGAATGTCGTCCTCCTAAGAGCCGTATGTCGTGCTCTTCCAAGTCGTACCCTGAATGTCGTTCTCCCATCCTCTATGTTGTCTCCATGTATACTACAGTCCCGCATGTTGTCCTCATACATGCTGTATTCCTACATGACCTACAAGTCTTTCAGACCCCTACATGTGGTGCATTTATGTAGTCTATTACCTCATCGTCTCACTGCCTGTCGTTCTTCTGTATCCCATCTCCGTGGATGTCGTCCCTCTTATTGTCGTGCCCCCTGCGTTTCACATGTCGTTCTTACACTCAAATACTATACCAATGTATATCTTACACCGCTTATGTTTTCTGTCGTGTCATATCACACACAGCATGTCGCCCTCATACATGTCAGCCTGTCGTTCTACTGCGGGTTGTTTCCCTAACCTGTCGTTCAGTTACATGTCGTTCCTCGTGTTGCCTCACCTGAACATGAAACGTCTAAGTTAATCGAGAGTGCAACTCCAGAAATCGTGAACTTCAAATTCACACATTCATGAAGTGATCCCCTCTCCCTCTCTCTCTCTCTCTCTCTCTCTCTCTCTCTCTCTCCCAAGCCACGGACGTCCCTCCCAAAATCTCTTCTACCCTTCAGACTAACGAGAACAGTTCTTCAGAGTCTGACTCACGAACTCGTGTGCTGAATCTGGATTGCTATCATCCTCCTCATCTAGCGTGGCACAGCTGCCATATGCTAGAGGTTCCTGGTCAGCAGCATTTGATTCTTTACTTATACTTTCACTGAGAACCATTCCTGTGGGCAGTGACCTCTCTCGGACGACTGGTTAGGTCAATCCAGGTTTTTGACGTGGGTATTGACCGGTCCAGCACACACACACACACACACACACACAAGCCTTAACCTGGTACCCCTAGCTTGGGTGTCAAGCACCCGTCTACTGTCCGACTGTCACGACCCCTGTTCACTGTCTAAAAGCAATTGTCACAATACAGGGCCCACCTGACCTCTGAGGGTCACAGATAACGCTGTCGTTAATGGTGCCAGTGATAGTGACTCAAAAGTCGACGAGGCACCACCGGTGACCTCTTGACAGTGATGTAAGAATTACGTGTGTCATGGCTTTGTTAAAACCTCTAGTTTGGTATCACCGTGTAAGGCACCTGGCTGCTATGATTGATTATGTCTAACCAATGGTTAACCCAGAAGATAAACGCAGAATATTAGTGATGTGAATATCATAGATATTTGTTTGGAAGAAAAATATCCTCTGAGATGATCGAGCGACTCTTCGAAAAATTGTGTTCGAGTATTAGTCATAGATTTTGAAATTGCAGTGGGAGCAATTCTTAGCCTAGAATAGCTAGTAAGTAAGGTGATTCTTGAATCATTCTTGCCACACACAGTAGGCAGGTGTAAGGGCACTCCCCATGACAGTGATGCAAAGTTGGTAGATAGCTCCTTGATACCACAGGAGTGATCGTGACTTTGAATTAACGTTAATTGCACTCATGACCTGTTGAATTAGGGATGCCTTGTTCATGGGAACGACTTTTTCCCCCCCATCAAAACGACCTAGAAATTGGTACAAGTTGTGTATCAGGTCACACAGCGCCTGAGGTCAGACAGCGTCGCTTTGCGACCGACCCACCCACCCACCCACCCACTCAAGTAAGAGGAAAACATAAATCTCTCACGATCTCCTTGTCCTCACCGACATAGGAGGAGCCCCTACCCTAGCCCTGCCCTCGGCACCTGTCATCATGATCACTGACTCAGACAGTCGGTCACCCGTCTGACTCTACCGTATTCCATTCACTGTTTACAATAAGTCTTTTATCACGATCCTTGTCTTCGTTCCATTCAGAGATGTTATTACAACGAGCACGCCATCTGTTCCACGTCAAGCAGAGAGGAGAACGGACCAGCGGGGGAAATAAATGTCACCAGCGCCAGCACTTGTGATATAACTTCTCCCACGTCCAGCAAGTGGCCTGTGAAAAAGTCAGCGCCACGTCTTAGACTGTATTGTTCTCCCAGAGGATGTAAAAGTTGGGATGGGTGTCACTGAGGATGGGACAGGTGTGGCTGAGGATAGGACGGGTGTGGCTGGCTGAGGATGGGACGGGTGTCGCGAGGGATGGACCAGATGCCACCGACGATGGGACGGGTGTCGTTGAGGATCTGAGGATGGGACGAGTTTCGCTGTGGATGGGCTGGGTGTCACTGAGGATGGGACGGGTGTCGCTGAGGATGGGACAGGTGTGTCCGAGGATGGAACGAACGTCGCTAAGAGCAGAACGGACGTCGCTGAGGATGGGACAGATACTGGTTAGGATCAAACACCTCCTGCTGAGGACGGTTCGGGTTTGACTGAGGACAGTTATGAGAGGAAAGCATAGAACTAAGGTCTATAAACGTAAGCAAACAGAATGTAGAAATACTTTTAAGCTCTTGCCAGACGAAGGAGAGACGACAGCAGCAGGAGAGTGTGTGGCTAGGTACACAGACAAGGGAGTTTAGGTTGAGGACTTTAACAAGAGGGTGTGTGTCTCCCTGGAGGGCCGTTGGTGAAGGATATGAATATAGTCAGGTAGTGAAGAAGACATTGTTGCTATGGTACATTTAGATGTTCTTGATCCACAGGAGGTGAGCTCTGGGAGCTTACTGAAGAGTTATATGCGCTGGACGTAGAAAATGAAGACTAAAACTGGTGTTTTGACCGGAGTAGGTGCCAGATGAGAACGGCAGTCTGGTGCCATCAATGTGGACGAAGGCGAGAAATTAATAGTGGCAGATAACTGGGAAGTTTCTGCGGGAAAGGAGTGCCTCTCTGCTGGTTGGAGGGTTGTATCTAAGCTATGGTGGAGTCAGTGTCTTTAGCGAACACTTAAAGCGAGTGCTCAAATGTTTGGGACATGGGGGCAGTCGGATTAAGAGACAAGACCAAGCAGTCTTTTCAACTGGGACGGAGGTTTAAGAGAAACAAAGTGATTAGTCTACGTGAACCAAAAACAATTTTTCTCACTTCAGCTAAGGCAAAGGATATCACAGACAAGTGAGAGGGGCTTTTTTTGTCGAAATATTGAGGAAAGAGACGACGATGCTGTTCTTATCACAGAGTTCTGGGTGATCTAAACTTAGCTGTCATCGGTATATAGGTAGATGGTGGAGTTCAGTCACTACTCATAGCTGTACAGGTTCGTTTCCTGACCTCTGTTCCAGCAGTTGTCCCCTGACATGTGTCGAGAGTGGACGTGCTTCACCTGAGCTCCATGTTCACCGTCGTCATACAAAGAATGGCACCCACTCCACTCCATAATTTATCAGTTCTTGGGACCGGTTCTCTTTCTCATTATGTCAACGATAATGCTAATGGGCTGCGTTGAAAGATATGAAAATTCGCAGAGGATCCTAAGTTGGGAAGTAAATCTGCGACAGAAATTGGTCGCCTGCAGCTTCAAAAGGACTTGGGCGAACTGATGGACAGGGTTGATTGGTGGCAAATGACTTTTAACATCGATAAGTGCAAAGTCTTACATGTCGGTAGTAAAGATAAAAAGGCAGGTTACTCTATGAATTCTGTTGAACTGCAGAAGGTAGATGAGAAAAAAAGACTCAGGTGTAATAACATCTGATGATCTAAGGCAAAGTAAACAGTACAGAGAAACAGTTAGAAAAGGCGAACAAAATTCTTGGATTTATAGGTAGGACTATCGAATTCAAGTCCGGAAAAATTTTCCTTATTCCTTACAAGTCACGCGTGCGTCCCCGTCTTGAATATTGGGCTCAGTTTTGGTCACCCTACTTGAGGAAAGACAAAGACAGAATGGAGAGAATGCAGAGACGAGCTACCAAAATGATTCCCGGGCTGAGAAACAAATCATATGAGACTCGACTAAACGACTTAAAAAATCTGTTTAGTTTAGAAGAGAGAAGGTTAAGGGGTGATCTGATAGAGGCATTTTGAATTATCAAAGGTTTCGATAATTGCAATCTAATGACTTACATAGGACTACAATCGTCTGATTTCACCCGTGGTAATGGCTACTAGCTAGTGGGCAAATGTTTTACCTAGAATGCGGCGAAGCACTTTCTCCTCAACAGGATTTTTAACATATGATTTACCAATTAGAGTGATTGAAAGGAGGACCATAGATAAGTTCAAGAACAGATTTGATAAACATTTCGCTTCAAATCCACGTCCGACGTTGTTTGCCTTTCCTTAGCAACGTGAGAAGTTAATAATGTTTTACTATTTTTCATACGTGCGTCTCTCTGCTCTAAACATACCGATCTATGATATTCATGTCTCTTCCACTATCGCAAACAGCCTCAAAAGGGATCCAGTGGTCTGTTGCTGTTTGAATTCCTCTGTATTTCTCTGTAGAGTCTGGCTGCTCCAGAAGGAATCGTGTCAGGTTTAGGCTGTTGAACAGGACACCGCTTCAGTCACCGAATTAAGAAAGTTTGATCAAAATTGAAAAACTGAACTGAATACACGCAACCCAGGAAACGTATTTTCCTTTAGTGACTTCATCGTATTTAGCACAGCCTTGGATGATCTAGTGGGAAGTGAGGTAGAAAGTAGTTTTATTGGATGCCATTGAGATCATTATCTCAATAATTTTCTCGACGTGCCAACTAGGGAAAAGTAGTCATTGTTTTGGTCTTACCAAAAGAGACTGATCTCATTTAAGAGCCGATGGCGGAAAGAGCATGGGAAAATAGTAACCATGATGTGATTAGGTTCGGCATAAACCATAACAAACTGATTATACAAACAGAAAGTTCCCTGTGATTCAGTGGGGCATTTTATCAGCCTCAGGTAATAGTTCCTGTTCAATGAAAAAGAGAGCGGGAACAAAAATCCGTGAATGCCATCGAGATGTGGGACAAGTTTCAGGAAGTAATTGACGATTTTCAGGGACAGCGTATTCTGGTGAGAGCTGCAGGGGATAACAAGACCAGGAACCTTTCCTAGTGGGGTAGTCCAGCAGAAGAAATCCTGTAGAAGGAAAAGGGATGCTTCTGGAAACTACGGCACACGGTGTTCAGTTATTGGCTTGAGGACGTATAGGGAAGAAGAGGAACTATTTAGACACACTGAGTCTGCAGTAAGAAAAGGGAAGTAGAGATTTGTACAGGAAGGATCAGTAACTAGAATTCGTATCAGTTCTCCGTTTATTAATCTAACAAGTTCCTCTTATACGATAGGACCCCTGAAGTTAGATTTTACTTTGGTATTTGTTAAAGAAAAGGCGGTCGACGTGATTAATGATTATTTTAACTCAATCTATACAGATGAAATATTGAATGGGGTCGACATCCCTGAAGATATGAATGGAGTTGTACTCAGAAATTGTAAAGCTGAGCTGGTTAAAGTTAAATGGATATGGTGAGGAACACGGCGGAGGACTTAGCTAACTAACACACATTCTCTTTAGTGATTACTTCCAGTATGTCCCTTCAAGCTCTGACTTTGGACCAAGTGCTTGTGGAGTCCCCTCTGGAGGGACACAGCACGACTCAGGTCATGAGGCTTTGAGGTATGGAGGCGAATTGGAGGCGACTGATGGTCGGTCGCTGGTGTCGCTCGCCCAGAATTGTATCTCATACTTTTTTTTTTTTCCCCAACACTCCCAACCCCCGCCTACCCAGCTTGGAAGGAAGCCGAAGCCATGGCTTAAGAAGAAAGACCAGGTGAACGGACAAACACGCTTTGAGCTCTCGTTTAAAAAAGAATATTCATTATAATGATACTATAACCTCAACAACAACAACGCATATCATGGCAATGTTTTGATTCATATGTCATAAATGTGCTCATGTGCTATGTATGAGAGAC
Organism: Panulirus argus; assembly: GCA_038088735.1. Taxonomy (NCBI): domain Eukaryota; kingdom Metazoa; phylum Arthropoda; class Malacostraca; order Decapoda; family Palinuridae; genus Panulirus; species Panulirus argus. The sequence continues at coordinate 2,951 of JAYMFT010318524.1, read as the reverse complement.
TGTGTTGTGGGTTGTGCGCTCAACCACCAACGCCAGTCATTACCTAACTACCGTATGTCCGCTCGTCTGATCTTTCTCAAACCTTGGCTTCGACTACCTTACATCAGTGGGGGTTAAAGAAACTATAGATTGTGACTGGAATCACATGGACTGCCACAATGTGAATTTGTATAGGTTGCTTGACGGTTATATGTTTAAGGTAAAGATTCTGCCTAAGCCTTTAAACGCCTGGTAATGGGTCGCAGGATCAGATGTCTTGTGATACTATTCGGTTCACAGAAACCTCCCAGAGGACGGGAAGGAAAGGGTAATGTGGTACCCACTCTTGAAAAATATGAAATAGATAAATTCTTCAGAGACTAGAGGTCAACCAGCTGTCAGTAATCGTCTGCAGATATGTCTGAGTGAACACATAGTGACTGAGTTGACAACATGTAAGTGAATACTGACCGAATGATGATTCCCAGTAAAGCTTAAAGCTCAGGGAAGACATGCTTAGGGCAAGAAAGACGTATCTAGGTCAGGGAAGACATATTTAGGTCAGGGAAGACGTGTTTGGGTCACGGAAGACATGACTAGGTCACAGAAAACGTGTCTAGGTCAGGGAAGACATTTCTATGTCAAGGAATACATATCTAGGTCAAGGAAAACATATCTAGGTCAGGGAAGACATTTCTATGTCAGGGAAAACATGCCTTACAAATCTATTAAACAAATTCATTCTTTTTGGAGGAAAGAAGAGGAGAATATTATACTTTCTATAAATAATAAAAAAAACGTAAACATATTTTATTCTATTTTAGGAAAGCTTTTTACAAGTTGCCTTACGATACACTCTGTCCCCGTGGATTAATCATACACGTATTTCAGAGGAGGTTTTTAACTGTCAGCAGATAAATTGATTGCTCGAGGGGACAGATTGATATTATGTAGGACTCTACGTGCGTCTTAGGGTAAGGAATGGCTTGCCTCAAAGGATCGGTGTTGGCAACATTGTCCATGTGAAATCACTAGACGTCAAGGGAGGAAGTAAATTAGGTCACTCTGTAGAGCAAGTGAAGTCAGTTACTCGCAAAGTCGTTTTGGATTACAAAAACGAACTTAAGCAGGTTGATCAACTGCTCCGGCACTTGGAAAAGATCATTACGTAAAATTCAAGTTCTGCGCATAGTTTGAAATAATCAACTATCTATGCATATTTCAGAGGACAATTCGTCACATAAAAACCTACGGAGAAAGTGTATAGGACAGTAACAGCAACTAAATGATTGGGCATGAATGTCAATGATGTTAGTTACAGGAGTTAAAAAGAACATTTTATTTGTAAATTGTATGATTCATACGTTAGACGACATTTTGTCTCCTGTACCTAGACCCTGCCAGCTCGTCACATAAATGGCATAAGTTGTGTTTGAGGCGAAGCAGCGGCTACAGAACTTATGCCCCCAACTGATTAGATAAGGTCATGAGGCCAAGTTGGAGGAGCAAGATTTGTGTTCCGTTAAAAGAAGGCGTTGCACGGGCGACATGATTTAAATTATTTGAGAAATTTTCAGATAAACACAAGGTCGATGTCGTCTGCTTTCACCAGCCCGGCCGTGAGAGCAAACTAGGCGTCGTGATGGAGAAAAAATATAGAGCAAACAGAGTAGATTGAAGGAAATACATATTTCTTTTAAACATTGGAAGATTGTTTTATTGGAACGACTGACCTGACACGGGATGTGGTTAACAGCAGGTCTTTGGAAGTCTTTAACATGAGTCTGGTTCATTTTATGGACGAGAGGAAGCGGTATTTTAAGGACATTACTTTCGGTTAGTTAGTAAGTTAATTAACTAGTTAGTTAGGAGTCGCATTATCCAAGCAACAATATGTATGTGTGTAGAGTTAGTCCTGGTGTCTCTGAGGATTACATGTGTGTTGCTGAGGATTACATGTGTGTTGCTGAGGACCACATATGTGTTGCTGAGGACCACATGTGTGTTGCTGAGGACCACGTGTGTGTGTTGCTGAGGACCACATATGTGTTGCTGAGGACTACATGTGTGTTGCTGAGGACTACATGTGTGTTGCTGAGGACTACAAGTGTGTTGCTGAGGACCACGTGTGTGTTGCTGAGGACCACATATGTGTTGCTGAGGATTACATGTGTGTTGCTGAGGACTACATGTGTGTTGCTGAGGACTACAAGTGTGTTGCTGAGGACCACATGTGTGTTGCTGAGGACCACATGTGTGTTGCTGAGGACTTCATGTGTGTTGCTGAGTACCACATGTGTGTTGCTGAGGACTACAAGTGTGTTGCTGAGGAACACATGTGTGTTGCTGAGGACCACGTGTGTGTTGCTGAGGACCACGTGTGTGTTGCTGAGGACCACATATGTGTTGCTGAGGACCACGTGTGTGTTGCTGAGGACTACATGTGCGTTGCTGAGGATAGGATGGATGGCGCAGATGTTACTGAGGATAAGGTGGGTGCCGCTCAGGGTGATAAAGGAGTGACATAGTCAAGTCTTACACTGTATACCTGGAGTTCCTCCACAATATTGTGGCCTGAAGCCCGAAGTGGTCAAGTCCGTGCATCCCATTCAGGGTACAAGTTCAACTAGGGCTTGCAGTGGTCAAGTCCACGCAGACTGTACAGAAGACCATTCACCTCAGCAATCTATCTTCCCCAGCCTACACCAGGCACCAGCCGACTGACCAACCAGAGAAACGTAGGAGGATAAACACTTACAGCAGTGGTAAACCCACAAGCTATAATAGGATTCGAACCCAGATCTTTAGATTAGTACAACATTCCACTGCAATACATAAAATTCCCTTAGCAATACAGAGTAAAGATCAAGCATGTACGTATATATATATATATATATATATATATTTTTTTTTTTTCTTTCTTTTTTTTCATACATATTCGCTGTTTCCCGCTTTAGCGAGGTAGCGTTAAG
>JAYMFT010318523.1:0-23465 GCA_038088735.1 Panulirus argus | reverse complement strand
AATGAGGTTCTGTTGTTGTTACAAATCATAATCCTGTGTCAGTCTTAATTATAACTCTCCAATAATCCAATCAAGAACACCTGCTCAAGTAATAATGAAATGGGGCACTATGGAAGTTTATAATATAGAAGAGGGCACCATACATGTTTCTGATAATGGTTTTGGGTACTGTAGAAATTTGCAATAATGGAACAGGGCACAGTAGAGGTTTGTAATAATGGAATGGTTCACAGGAGAATTTTGTAATAATGATACAGGGCACTGTAGAAATTTGTAATTATGGATTGGAGCATTGTAGAAGTTTTTAATGAAGCAACTGGGTAGTGTAGAAGTTTGACATAATGGAATGGGACACTGAAAAGGTTTCTGATAATGGAAAAGTGCACTGTAGAAGTTTGTAGTAATGGGACAGGGCTCTGCAGAATTTTATGATGATGGAAAAGGGCTCTGTAGATGTTTGTTATAAGGAATCAGGGCACTAGCGAAGTTTGTGATAATAGAACTGGGCACAGAAGGCCTATTTATCTATCTGTCTGTCTGTCTCTCTCTCTGCTGCCTCTTCCCTTTGGGAACTCCCTCAAGTGGGTGGCCACAGCAAAAGAGGCTTTATAACTGTTGAATTCTAGCACAGCTTCTTATCCTTTAGTGCCTCAACCTTATTAGGCCACTGGCAGAGGGCAACTCTAGCACAGTGTTTTCAAAGACTCATACCTAATGCTCCAACCCACTACTACTACCAAATGGGTCTATCTAATATTCCTGCCTAATTTCCTAACAACTGCTTTTAACTAATGCTCCCAGCTGCTGCCCCTGCCTACTACTTCTACCAAATGTTTTAACCTAAAGTTCCTGTCTAACGTTCCTCCCTATTACTTCTAACTATTGCTCCTGCCATTTTGCCAAATGACAGGGCCAATGCAAACTACTTACCACAGGAAATTATAAAGTTGCAAAGAATGAGTTGTGTGAGTTAAGTATTGTCAAGTGTTATGAGTAACAAGGACAGATTGTATGTTTGTAGATAGAATACCAGCAGCTCACATGTGAGTGAGGCAGAAGGAAAAGACAGATACCAAGATCAAAGGAGTGCAACTTGACAACCACTGAAGTGCTGGCCTTCACTAACATTCACAGTACCTAGGAGGGATATTCCGGTAATATATCTTGCTTGTTGATGGCTGCCTACCAACTACTACCTACCACTACTTACTACTGTAGGAGTTTGTAATAATGAAACTGGGCACCCATGTTATTTGTGATAATAAAACAGTCACTGTAGTGGTTTGAAGAATGGAATGAGGCACTGTAGAAGTTTATAATAATGGAATAGGGTACTGTAGAATTTTGTATAGTAGAGAAACACACAACAGAAGTTGGTACTAATGTCACAAGTTACAGTAAAAATGTGGAACAGTGAAATGAGGTCCTATAAAAGCTTGTAATAAGGGAATGGCCACTAAAAGTTTGGAATAATGGAAAAGGGCACTGTAGAATTTAGCAATAATGGGAAAGGGCACTGTAAAAGCTTGTAACAATGAAATAAGCTCTGTAAAGCTTGTAACAATGGAATGAGGCACTGAAGAATTTGAAATGAGGCACTAGAATTTTGTAGTAATGGAATGGGACACTGTAAAAGTTTGTAATAATGAAAAAAGGGATAGTAGATGTTTATAGTAATAGAACAGAGTATTGCAGGAACCTTGGGACCAAGGAATGAGGCACTGTTGAAACTTGTAGATTGGAAAAGAGCAATGTAATATTGGTACTATTGGAACAGGGTACTGTAGAAGCTTGTAACATTGGAATGAAGTATTGTAGAATTTGATATGAGGCACTAGAATTTTGTAATTAAGGAGTAAGTCACTGCAGAACTTTGTAATAATGGAAATAGGCAAAGCAGATGTTCGTAATAATGGAACAGGGCACTGTGGAAGTTTGTAAAAGGGAAATGATGCTTTGCCGAAGCTTGTAATAATGCAATGAAACACTGAAGAAGTTTATGTTTATGGAAAATGAGCCCTGTAGAATTTGTAATAATGGGAAAGGGCACTGAAGCTTGTAATAATGGAAGAGTGTATTGTACAAATTCATAATAATGGAACTGGGCTCTGTATAAATTTGTGCTTATGGAAGAAATCACTGATCTAAAAATTAATGAGGAAAAAGGGGAGTGATGCAGTGACCTACTGTCACCCCACAAAGTGACACTTTAATGACAACACCTTAACTGGGTGGCAGATGACAGCGTGTAACCTCACCTGAGCTAATAATCCCTGGAGAAATGTGTTTGGTGGCCCATCCTACAGCTGCATCTGCAATATTAATCCCTGACATCTATACTCGATGTTTAGTGGTGGCAGGTCAAAAGCTGCTGCTGTGATTATACATTTAAATACATGACCTAACTATTTCCATGAATGGTGCTGCTCTTACATACCTAACTTTAGTCCAACAGGATGGAGAAAGGTTAGAAATTATGAAATTTGTCTTCGATGTCTCTAATTCCCTTCCGGAACAGCTATCCCTCCCAGACCAGACCTCGCCACTTCTTATATACCCGGGTACCACAGAAGTCAGTCAGTCAAGCTGTAACCTATACCTTTAGACACACAAGCTTAATTACTAGCACACTGACCTCTACCAGGACACAGATTTAGAGAGGCCACAGAGGCCACTGTGGTGTTTTCACTGTTGGTACCAGTCCTTGAGGCCTTGACTCTTAACTTTCGCACCATAAACCTGCACCTGCAGTAGTATATTGCCCTCTGTTAAATCTTCTACATCTATCAAATAAGGTACTGTTGTTGTCACAATTTATGTTTCTAATAATGGAAATTTGTAATAATGGAACAGGGCACAGCAGAAGTTTAAAATAACAGAATAAGGCGCTATTGAACTTTATAATAATGATACAGGGCACTGTAAGAATTTGTAATAATGGATTGGAGTACTATAGAAGTTTTGAATGAAACAACAGGGTAGAGTAGAAGTTTGAAATAATGGAATGGGACACTGAAGAGGTTTCTAATGATGGAAAAGTGCATTGTAGAAGCTTGTAGTAATGGGACAGGGCACTGTAGAAGTTTATGATAATGGAAAAGGGGACTGTAGAAGTTTGTTATAGAGAAACAGGGCACTGAAAAAAATTGTGATAATAGAACTGGGCATCTATATATCTATCTTTCTTTTTATATCTCTGATGCCTGTTCCCTTTGGGAACTCTCTCAAGTGGGTGGCCACAGCAAAAGAGGCTTTATAACTGCTGAACTCCAGCACTGCTTTTTATCCTTTAGTACCTCAACCTTAATTGGCCATTGGTAGAGGGAGTGGTGCGGCGACCCACTGTCACCCCACAAAGTGTCACCTAAATGACAGCACCTTAAATGCGTGGCAGGTGATAGTGAGTAACCTCACCTGAGATTATAATCCACATAGAATTGTGTTTGGTGGCCCAACATACAGGTGCACCTGCAGTATCAATCCCTGACACCTATACTTGATGTTCACTGCAGGCAGGTTAAAAGCTTCTGCTTTGATTATACATTTAAATACATGACCTGACTATTTCCACAAAAGGTGCCATTCTTACAAGATTTAACCTCAGTCCAACAGCATGGAGAAAGGTCAGAAGTTATGGCATTCGGCTTCGATGTCTCTAATTCTCTTTGGGAATAGCTACCCCTCCCAGACCGGACCTCACCGCTTCTTATATACCCGGGCACCACAGAAGGAAGTCTGTCAAGCTGTAACCTATGCCTTTAGACACACAAGCTCACTTATTACCGCACTGACATCTCCTACCAGGACGCCGACTCAATGAGGCCACTGTGGTGTTTTAATTGTTGGTAGAAGTCCCCCTTGAACTCTTAACTCTTCACTTTCACACAATAAAGCTGCACCTTCAGTAGCTCATTGCCCCTTGTTAGCTCTTTTTATATATCTATAGCATAAAGTACTGTAGTTGTAATAAAACAGGTTTCTGTTTCTCTCTGAATTATAACTCTCCAATAAACCAACCAAGAACACCAGCTCAAGTAATAATGGAATGGGGCACCATAAAAGTTTATAATCATGGAAGGTGCACTATATATTTATCTAATAATGGAATAGAGCACTATGGAAGTTTGAAATATAGAAAAGGGCACCATACATGTTTCTAATAATGGAATGGGGTTTTAGAAATTTGCAACAATGCAACAGGGCACAGAAGAACTTTGTAATAGTGGAATGAGGCACTGTAGAACTTTGTAATAATGATACAGGGCACTGTAGAAATTGTAATAATGGACTTGAGTACTGTAGAAGTTTTGAATTAAGCAATAAGATAGTGTAGAAGTTTGAAATAATGGAATGGGATACTGAAGAGGTTTCTAATGATGGAATAGTGCATTGTAAAAGCTTGTAGTAATAGGACAGGGCACTGTAGAAGTTTATGATAATGAAAAAAGGCACTGTAGGAGTATGTTATAAGGAAACAGGGCTCTGAAGAAGTTTGTGATAATAGAAATAGGCACTGAAGGTCTATCTATCTATTTATCTTTCTTTTTAATATCTCTGATGATTCTTCCCTTTGGGAACTACCTCAAGGGTGTGGCCACAGCAAAAGAGGCTTCATATCTATTGATCTCCAGCACTGCTTCTTAGCCTTTAGTACCTCAACCTTAACAAGCCACTGGCAGAGGGCAACTCTAGCACAGTGTTTTCAGAGGCTCATACCTAATGTTCTTACCAACTACTACCTAATGTGTCTAATTACTATTCCTGCCTAATGTTCTTACCTACTACTTTTACCTAATGCTCCTACCTACTATTTCTACCTAGAGTTTCAACCTAAAACTCCTGTCTAGCATTCCTATCTACTATTTCTATCTATTGCCCTAGCCATTTTGCCAAATGGCAGGGCCAGTGCAAACTGCTCACCACAGGAAAATCTAGAGTTGCAAAGAATGAATTGCGTGGTTTAAGTGTTGTCAGGGGTTATGTGCAACAAGGAAAGATTGTATGTTTGTAGACAGAATACCAGGAGTCCACTGGTGAGAGGAACAGAAAGAAAAGACATCTACCTGGATCAAAAGAGTGCAACTTGACAACCACTGAAGTGCTAGCTCACTACACAGTCTTCACTAATTTTCCCAGTATCTAGGTGGTGAGTGCCGATAATATACCTCCCTCGATGATGGCTGCCTACCAACTACTACTATTGTAGGAGTTTGTAATATTGAAACTGGGCACCCAAGAAGTTTGTGATAATGAAAGAGTCACTGTATAGGTTGCAATAATGGAATGAGGCACTGTAGACGTTTATAATAATGGAATATGGCACTGTAGAATTTTGTATAATAGAAAAGCACACAAGAGAAGTTGGTAATAATGGCACAAGTCACTGTAAAAGTGTGTAACAATGAAATAAGGTGCTATAAAAGCTTGTAATAATGGAATGGGCACTAAAACTTTGCAGTGATGGAAAAGGGCACTGTAGAACTTAGAAATAATGGGAAAGGGCTATGCAAAAGCTTGTAATAATGAATTAAACTCTGTGAAGCTTGTAACAATGGAATGAAGCACTGAAGAATTTGGAATGAGGCACTAGAATTTTGTAGGAATGGGACACTGCAAAAGCTTGTAATAATGAAAAAAGGGATAGTACAAAATTGCAATAATGGAATAAAGCATTGTAGGAACTTTGTAACCATGGAATGAGGCACTTATGAAACTTGGAGAATGGAAAAGAGCACTGTAGAAGTTGGTAATACTGGAACAGGGCACTGCAGAAGCTGGTAACATTGGAATGAAATATTGTAGAATTTGATATGAGGCACTAGAATTTTGTAATTATGGAGTGAGTCACTTTAAAACTTTGTAATAATGTAAACAGGCACAGTTGACGTTTGTAATAATGGAGCAGGGCACTGTGGAAGTTTGTAACAAGGGAATGAGGCTCTGCAGAAGCTTGTAATAATGGGATGGAACACTCAAGAAGTTTATGCTAAAGGAAAATTGGCACTGTAGAATTTGTAATAATGGGAAAGGGTACTGAAGTTTGTCATAATGGAAGAGTGCATTGTAGAAATTCATAATAATGGAATTGGGCTCTGTAAAATTTGAGATTATTGAAGAAATCACTGATTTAGATATAAATGAGGAAATAGGGGAGTGGTGCAATGACCTACAGTCACCCCACAAAGTCTCACGTAAATGACGACGTCTTGACTGGGTGGCAGGTGACAGCTTGTAACCTCACCTGAGATTATAATCCCCATAGAAATGTGTTTGGTGGCGCTACATATAGGCGCACTTGCAATATAAATCTCTGACACTTATACTCAATGTTCAGTGGTGGCAGGTTAGAAGCTGCTGATGTGATTATATATTTAAATACATGACCTGACTGTTTCCATGAAAGGTGCCATTCTTACAGACTTAACCTCAGTCCAATAGCATGGAGAGGGGTCAGAATTTATGGCATTCGGCTTTGACATCTCTAATTCCCTTTGGGAATAGCTACCTGTCCCAGACTTGACCTCGCCGCTTCTTATATAGCCGGGCACCACAGAAGGAAGTTAGTCAAGCTGTAACCTATGACCTTAGTCAAACAAGCTCACTTATTAGCACACTGACATCTCCTATCAGGACGCTGACTCAGAGAGGCCACTGTGGTGTTTCTAGTGTTGGTAACAGTCTACCTTGAGGTCTTGACTCTTCATCTTCACACCATAAACCTGCACCTCTGGTAGCTCATTGCCGTCTGTTAGCTTTTCTTATATGTCTGTCAAATAAAGTGCTGTTGTTGTAATAAAACAGATTTCTGTGTCCCTCTCAATTATAACTCCAATAATCCAACCAAGAACATCTGCTCAACTAACAATGAAATTGGGCACCTAGAAGTTTGTAATCGTGGAAGGTGCACTATATATGCATCTAATAATGGAATGGTGCACTATGAAAGTTTGAAATATAGAAAAGGGCACCATACATGTTTTTAATAATGGACTCGGGTACTGTAGAAATTTACAATAATGAAACAGCACAAAGGAGAGGGTTGTAATAATGGAATGAGGCACTGTAGAACTTTGTATTAATGATACAGGGCATTGCAGAAATTTGTAGTAATGGGTTGGAGTACTAATGAAGTTTTTAACTAAGCAATGAGGTAAAGTAAAAGTTTGAAATAATGGAATGGGACACTGAAGAGGTTTCTAATGATGGAATAGTGCATTGTAAAAGCTTGTAGTAATGGGACAGGGCACTACAGAAGTTTGTGATAATGGAAAAGGGCACTGTAGAAGTTTGTTATCTATCTTTCTTTCTATATTTCTGATATCTGTTTCCTTTGGGAACTCTCTCAAGTGGTTGGCCACAGCAAAAGAGGCTTCGTAACTGTTGAACTCCAACACTGCTTCTTTCCCTTTAGTACCTCAACCTTAACAGGCAACTGGCAGAGGGCAACTCTAGCAGAGTGTTTTCAGAGGCTCCTACCTAATGTTCCTACCAACTACAACTACTACCAAATGTGTCTACCTAATATTCCTGCCTAATGTTCCTTTCTACTACTTTTACCTAATGCTCCTACCTACTACTTCTACCTTATGTTTCTATCTAAAGCTCCGGTCTAGCATTCCTAACAACTACTTATAACTATTGCTCCTGCCATTTTGCCAAATGACAGGGCCAGTGCAAACTGCTCACCACAGGAAAATCTAGAGTTTCAAAGAATGAGCTGGGTGAGTTAAGTGTTGTCAAGTGTTATGTGTAACAAGGAGAGATTGTATGTTTGTGGACAGAAAACCAGAAATCCACATGTGAGAAAGGCAGAAAGAAAAGACAGCTACCTGAATCAAAGGAGACCAACTTGACAACTACTGAAGTGCTTGCCCACTACACAGCCTTCACTAACTTTCCAAATACCTAAGTGAGAAGTTCCAGTTATATACCTCCCTAGTTGATGGCTGCCTACCAACTACTACCTACTATTGGGCACCCAAGAATTTTGTGATAATGAAAGTCACTGCACAGGTTTGCAATAATGGAATGAGGCAATGTAGAAGTTTATAATAATGGAATAGTGCACTGCAGAATTTTGTATAATAGAAAAGCACACAGTAGAACTTGGTAATAATGGCACAAGTCACTGTAAAAATGTGTAACAATGAAATGAGGTGCTATAAAAGCTTGTATTAATGGAATGTGTTCTACAAGTTTGCAATATTGGAAAAGGGCACTGCAGAACTTAGCAATTATGGGAAAGGGCAATGTAAAAGCCTGTCATAATGAAAAAAGGGATAGTAAGAAGTTTTAATAATAGAACAGAGCATTGTATGAACTTTGTAACCATGGAATGAGGCATTGTTGAAATTTGTAGAATGGAAAAGAGCACTGTAGAAGTTGGTAATATTGGAACAGGGTGCTGTAGAAGATTGTAACATTAAATGAAGTATTGTAGAATTTGATATGAGGCACTAGAATTTTGTAATTATGGAGTAAGTCACTTTAAAAGTTTGTAATAATGGAAATAGGCAGAACAGAATTTCATAATAATGGAAGAGAGCACTATGAAAGTTTGAAACAGGAATGAGGCTCTGCAGAAGCTTGTAATAATGGGATGAGACACTGAAGAAGTATATGCTTGTGGAAAATGGGCATTGTACAATTTGTAATAATAGAAGAGGGCACTGAAGTTTGTAAATTTGGAAGAGTGCATTGTAGAAATTCATAATAACAGAAATGGGTTCTGCATAAATTTGTGATTATGGAAGAAAAAATCACTGATTTAGAAATAGATGAGGAAAAAGGGGAGTGGTGCAGTGACCTACTGTTGCCCCACAAAGTGTCATCTTAATAACGACACCATGACTGGGTGGCAGGCGACAGCATGTAACCTCACCTAAGCTAATAATCCCTGGAGAAAAGCGTTTGGTGGCCCAACCTACAGCTGCACCTGCAATATTAATCCCTGACACCTATACTCGATGTTCAGTGGTGGCAGGTCAAAAGCTGATGTTGTGATTATACATCTAAATACATGACCTGATTATTTCCACGAAAGATGCCATTCTTACAGACTTAGCCTCAGGACAACAGCATGGAGAAAAGTCAGAACTTATGGCATTTAGCTTTGACATCTCTAATTACCTTTGGGAATAGCTACCCCTCCCAGACCTGACCTTACCGCATCTTGTATATCCAGGCACCACAGAAGGAAGTAAGTCGAGCTGTAACCTATGCCTTTAGACACACAAGCTCACTTATTAGTGCACTGACATCTCCTACCATGATGCTGACTCAGAGAAGCTACTGTGGTGTTTTCACTATTGGTAGCAGTCCTCCTCGAGGCCTTGACTCTTCACCTTCACACCATAAACCTGCACTTCTGGTAGTTCATTGCCTTCTGTTAGCTCTTCTTATATATCTATCAAATAAAGTACTGTTGTTGTTATAAACAGGTCTTTGTGTCCCTCTCAATTATAACTCTCCAATAAACCAATCAAGAACACCCGCTCAAGTAGTAATGAAATGGGGCACCAAAGAAGTTTATAATTGTGCAAGGTGCACTATTTATGTATTCAATAATGGAATGGGGCACTATGGAAATTTGAAATATAGAAAAAGGCACCATATGTGTTTCTAATAATGGAATGGGGTACTGTAGAAATTTGCAATAATGGAACAGAGCAAAGAAAAAGTTTGTAATAATGGAATGAAGCACTGTAGAACTTTATAATAATGATACAGGGCACTGTAGAAGTTTGTAATAATGGATTGGAGTACTACAGAAGTTTTGAATTAAGCAACAGGATAGTGTAGAAGTGTGAAATTATGGAATGGGACACTGAAGAGGTTTCTAATGATGGAAAAGTGCATTGTAAAAGCTTGTAGTTATGAGACAGGGCACTGCATAAGTTTATGATTATGGAAAAGGGCACTGTAGAAGCTTGTTATAAGGAAACAGAGCACTGAAGAAGTTTGTGATAATAGAACTGGACACTGTAGTAATAGGACAGGGCATTGCAGAAGTTTATGATAATGGAAAAGGGCACTGTAGAAGTTTGTTATGAGGAAACTTGGCATTGAAGTTTTTGATAACAGAGCGAGACACTGAAGGAATCTATCTATCTCTTTCTATATCTCTGACGCCTGTTCCACTTTGGAACTCCCTCAAGGGGGTGGCCACAGTAAAAGAGGCTTCATAACTGTTGAATTCCAGCACTGCTTCTTAGCCTTTAGTGCTTCAACCTTAAAAGTCCAATAGTAGAGGGTAACTCTAGCACAGTGTTTTCAGGGGTTCCTACTTAATGTTCCTACAAACTACTACTACCTAAAGTGTCTACCTAATATTCCTACCTACTACTTTTACCTAATGCTCCCACCTAATACTCCTACCAACTACTTCTACCTAATGTTTCAACCAAAAAATCCTGACTAGCATTCCTACCTACTACTTCTAACAATTGCTCCTGCCATTTTGCCAAATGGCAGGACTAGTGCAAACTGCTCACCACAGGAAAATCTAGAGTTGCAAAGAATGAGCTGTGTGAGTTAAGTGTTGTTAAGTGTTATGTGCAACAAGGAGAGATTGTACATTTGTGGACAGAATACCAGCAGTCTACATATGAGTGAGGCAGAAAGGAAAGACACCTACCTGGATCAATAGAGTGCATTTTGACAACCACTGAAGTGGTGGCTCACTATACAGCCTTCATTGACTTTCCCAATACCAAGGTGGGGAGTACCAGTAATATACCTCCCTGGTTGATGGCTGCCTACCAACTACTACCTACCACTACCTACTACTGTAGGAGTTTGTAATAATGAAACTGGGCACCCAAGAAGTTTGTGATAATGAAACAGTCACTGTTGAGGTTTGCAAGAATGGAATAGGGCATTATAGAATTTTGTATAATAGAAAAGCACCTGACAGAAGTTTGTAATAATAGCACAAGACACTGTAAAAATGTGTAATGATGAAATGAGGTGCTATAAAAGCTTGTAATAATGGAATGAGGTGCTATAAAAGCTTGTAATAATGGAATAGGCACTAGAAGTTTGTAAAAATTTAAAGGGCACTATAGAACTAAGTAGTAATGGGAAAGGGCACTGTAAATGCTTGTAACAATGAAATACACTCTTTGAAGCTTGTAACAATGGAATAAGGCATTGAAGAATTTGGAATGAGACACTAGAATTTTGTAGTAACTGAATGGGACACTGTAAAAGCTTGTAATAATGAAAAAAATTGATAGCAGAAGTTTGAAATAATGGAACAGAGCATTGTAGGAAATTTGTAACCATGGAATGATGCACTTTTGAAACTTGTAGAATGGAAAAGAGCACTGAAGTAGTTGGTAATATTGGAACAAGGCACAGCAGAAGCTTGTAACATTAGAATGAAGTATTGTAGAATTTGATATGAGGCAATAAAATTTTGTAATTATGGAGTCAGTCACTGAAAAGTTTGTAACAATGGAAATAGGCACAGTAGATTTTGAAATACTGGAACAGGGCACTGTGGAAGTGTGTAATAGGGGAAGGAAGCTCTGCACAGGCTTGTAATAATGGGATGGGACACTGAAGAAGTTTATGCTATTGGAAAATGGGCACTGTAGAATTTGTAATAATGGGAGAGGGCACGAAGTTTGTAATAATGGAAGAGTATATTGTAGAAATTCATAATAATGGAATTGGGCTCTGTATAAATTTGTGATTATGGAGCAAACCACTGATCTAGAAATGAAAAAAGAATAGGTGAGTGGTGCAGCGACATGCTGTCACCCCATAAAGTATCACCTTAATGACGACACCTTGACTGGGTGGCAGGTGACAGCGTGTGACCTCACCTGATCTAATAATTCCCAGAGAAATGTGTTTGGTGGCCTAACCTACAGATGCACCTGCAATATTAATCCCTAACACCTATAATCAATGTTCACTGACAATAAATTAAAAGCTGCTGCAGTGATTATACATCTAAATAGATGAAGTGAATATTTCCAAAAAAGGTGCCACTCTTACAGACTTAACCTTAGTCCAACAACATGGAGAAAGGTCAGAACTTATGACATTTGGCTTCAACTTCGCTAATTCCTTTTGGGAATAGCCACCCCTCTCAGACCTGACCTTGCCGCTTCTTATATACCCGAGTGCTGCAGAAGGAAGTCAGTCCAGCTGTAACCTATGTCTTTGGACACACAAGCTCATTTTCTAGTGCATTAACATCCCCTACCAGGACACTGGCTTAGAGAGGCCACTGTGGTATTTTCATTATTGGTAGCTGTTCTCCTTGAGGCCTCGACTCTTCACCTTCACACCATAAACCTGCACCTAAGGTAGCTCATTGCCCTCTGTTAGCTCTTCTTATATATCTATCAAATACAGTACTATTGTTGTTACAAATCATGTTTGTTTCCCTCACAATTATATCCCTCCAATAAGCCAACCAAGAATACTGGCTCAAGTAACAATGAAATGGGGCACCATAGAAGTCTGTAATTGTGGAAGGTGCTCTATATATGTATCTAGTAATGGAATGGGGCACCATGGAAGTTTTTAATACATGTTTCTAGTAATGGAATGGGATACTGCTGAAATTTGCAATAATAAAACAGGACACAACAGAAGTTTGTAAGAATGGAATGAATCACTGTAGAACTTTGTAATAATGATACATGGCACTGTAGAAATTTGGAATAATGGACTAGAGGACTAAAGAAGTTGTTAATTAAGCAACAGGATAGTGTATAACCTTTAAATAATGGCAAGGGACACCGAGGACATTTCTAATGATGGAAAAGTGCATAGAAGTTTTTAGTAATGGGACAGGGTACTGTAAAGGTTTATGATGATGGAATAGGGCACTGTAGATGTTTGTTATAAGGAAACAGGACACTGAAGAAGTTTGTAATAATAGAACTGGGCACTGAAGGTCTATCTATCTATCCATCTATCTGTTTTTCTATATCTCTGATGCCTGCTCCCTTTGGGAAAACTCCCTCAAGGGGGTGGCCACAGCAAAAGAGGGTTCATAACTGATGAACTTCATCACTACTTCTTAGGCTTTAGTGCCTCAACTTTAACAGGCCACTGGCAGAAGGGAACTCTAGAACAGTGTTTTCAGAGGCTCCTACCTAAAGTCCCTACAAACTAATGCTACCAAATGTGTCTACCCTATATTCCTGCCAAATGTTCCTACCTACTCCTTTTACCTAATGCTCCCAGCTAATGCTCCTGCTTACTACTTTTACCTAATGCTTCTACTTAAAATTCCTGTCTAATGTCCCTACCATCTACTTCTAACTACTGCTTCTACCAATTTGCTAAGTGGCAGAGCCAGTACAGGCTGCTCACCACAAGAAAATCTAGAGTTGAAAAGAATGAGTTGTGTGAGTTAAGTGTTGTCAATTGTTGTGTGCGACAAGGAGAAATTGTATGTTTGTGGATAGAATAATAGCAGTCCACATGTTAATGAGGCAGAAAGAAAAGACAACTACCTGGATCAAAGGAGTGCAACTTGACAATCACTGATATGCTAGCTCACAAAAAAGCCTTCACTAACTTCCCCAATAACTAGGTGGGGAGTACCGGTAATATACCTCCCTGGTCAAATGCTGCCTACCAACTACTACCTACCACTACCTATTACTGTAGGAGTTTGTAATAATGAAACTGGGCTCCCAAGAAGTTTGTGATAATGAAAGAGTCACTGTAGAGGCTTGCAATAATAGAATGAGGCACCGTAAAAGTTTATAATAATGGAATAGGGCACTGTAGAATTTTGTATAACAGAAAAGCACACAACAGAAGTTGGTAATAATGGCACAAGTCACTGTATAAGTGTGTAATAATGAAATGAGGTGCTTTAAAAGCTTGCAATAATGGAATGGGCATTAGAAGTCTGTAATAATGGAAAAGGGCATTGTAGAGCTTAGCAATAATGGGAAAGGGCACTGTAAAAGCTTGTAACAATGAAATAAACTCTGTGAAGCTTGTAACAATAGAATAAGGGACTGAAGAATTTGGAATGAGGCACTAGAATTTTGTAGTAATGGTATGGGACAGTGCAAAAGCTTGTAATGATGAAAAAAGGGATAGTAGAAGTTTGTTATAAAGGAACAGAGCATTGTAGAGACTTTGTAACCATGGAATCAAGCATTGTTGAAACCTGTATAATGGAAAAGAGCACTGTAGAAGTTGGTAATATTGGAACAGGGCACTGTAGAAGCTTGTAACACTGGAATGAAGTATTGTAGAATTTGATATGAGGCACTAGAATTTTGTAACTATGGAGTGAGTCACTGCAAAAGTTTGTAATAATGGAAATGGGCACAGTAAATGTTTGTAATAATGAAACAGGGCACTGTGGAAGTCTGTAACAGGGGAATGAGGCTCTGCAGAAGCTTTTAATAATGGGATGGGATACTGGAGAAGTTTATGCTAATGGAAAATGGGCACTGTAGAATCTGTAATAATGGGAGAGGGCACTGAAGTTTGTAATAATGGAAGAGTGCTTTGTAAAAATTCATAATAACGTAACTGAGCTCTGTATAGATTTGTGATTATGGAACAAATCACTTATCTAGAAATAAAAGAAGGAAAGAGGAGTGGTGCAGTGACCTACTGTCATCCCACAAAGTGTCACATCAATGATGATGCCTTGACTGGGTGGCAGGTGACAGTATGTTACCTAACCTGAACAAATAATCCCCCCTAAAATGTGTTTAGTGGCCCAACCTACAGCTGCACCTGCAATATTAATCCCTGACACCTATAATCGAAGTCCAGTGGTAGCAGAGCAAAGGCTGCTGCTGTGATTATACATTTAAATACATGACCTGACTATTTCCAAGAAAGGCACCACTCTTACAGACTTAACCTCAGTCCAACAGCTTGGAGAAAGGTGAGAACTTATGACTTTCGCCTTTGATATCTCTAATTTCCATTGGGTTTTGCTATCCCTCCCAGACCTCACCTCGCCACTTCTTATATACCCGGGCACTACAGAACGAATTCAGTCAAGCTGTAAAATATGCCTTTAGACAGACAAGCTCACTTACTAGCACATCTCTTACCAGGACGCTGACTCAGAGAGGCCACTGTGGTGTTTTCATTGTTGTTAGCAGTCTTCCTTGAGGCCTTGACTCTTGACCTTCACACCTTAAACCTGCACCTCTGGCAGATGATTGCCCTCTGTTAGCTCTTCTTATGTATCTATCAAATAAAGTACTGTTGTTGTTTTAAAACATGTTTCTGTGTCCCTCTCAATCAAAACTCTCCAATAATCCATACAAGAACACCCGCTCAAGTAATAATGAAATGGGGCACCGTAGAAGTTTATAATTGTGAAAGGTGCATTATATATGTATCTAAAAATGAAATGGGGCACTATGGAAGTTTGAAACATAGAAAACGACACCATACATGTTTCTAATAATGGAATGGGGTACTGTAGAAATTTGCAATAATGGAACAGGGTACAAAAGAAGTTTGTAAAAATAAAATGAGGCCCCGTAAAACTTTGTAATGATGATACATGGCAATGTAGAAATTTGTAATAATGGACTGGAATACTGTAGAAGTTTTTAATTAAGCAATAGGGTAGTGTAGAAGTTTGAAATAATGAAGTAGGACACTGAAGAGGTTTCTAATGATGGAAAAGTGTGTTGTAAACAATTGTAGTAATGGTTCAGGGTACTAAAGAGGCTTATGATAATGGAAAAGGGCACTGTAGAAGTTTGTTATAAAGAAACTTGGCACTGAAGAAGTTTGTGATAAAAGAACTGGGTACTGAAGGTCTATATATCTATTTATCTTTCTTTCTATATCTCTGTTGCCTGTTCCCTTTGGGAACTCCCTCAAGGGGGTGGCCACAGCAAAAGAGGCTAACTGTTGATCTCCAGCACTGCTTCTTAGGCTTTTGTGCCTCAACCTTAACAGGGCCACTGGCAGAGGGCAACTATAGCACAGTGTTTTCAGAGGCTCCTAACTAATGTTCCTACCATGTACTACTATCTAACGTGTCTAACCTATATTCCTGCCTAATGTTCCTACCTACTACTTTTACCTAATGCTCCCAGCTAATGCTCCTGCCTACTAATTTTACCTAATGTTTCTACCTAAAGCTCATGTCTAATGTTCCTACTTACTACTTCTAACTACTGCTTTTGCCATTTTGCCAAATGGCAGGGCCAATACAAACTGCTCATTACAGGAAAATCTAGAGTTGTAAAAAATGAGTTGTGTGAGCTAAGTGTTGTCAAGTGTTATGTGCAACAAGGAGAAATTGTATGTCTGTGTACAGATTACCAGCAGTCCACATGTGAATGAGGCAGAAAGAAAAGACAGCTACCTGGATCAGTGGAGTGCATCTTGACAACCACTGAAGTGTTGGCTCACTACACAGCCTTTGCTAACTTTCCCAATAACTAAGTGGGGAGTACCAGTAATATACCTCCCTGGTTGATGGCTGCCTACCAACTACTACCTACCACTACCTTCAACTGTAGAAGTTTGTAATAATGAAACAGGGCACTGTAGAATTTTGTATAATAGAAAAGCACACAATAGAAGTTGGTAATAATAGCACAAGTCACTGTAAAAATGTGTAACAATAAAATGAGGTGTAATAAAAGCTGTGTAATAATGGAATGAGAACTAGAAGTTTGTAATAATGGAAAGAGAACTGTAGAACTTAGTAATGATGGGAAAGAGCACCAAAAAAGCTTGTAAAAATGGAATGAGGCATTGAAGAATTTGGAATGAGGCACTTGACTTTTGTAGTAATAGAATGGGACTCTGGAATAATTAAAAAAAAATATGATAGAAGTTTGCAGTAATGGAACATAGAATTGTTGGAAATTTGTAACCACAGAATGAGGCATTGTTGAAACTTGTAGAATGGAAAAGAGTATTGTAGAAATTGGAAATATTGGAACAGGGCACTGTAGAAGCTTGTAACACTGGAATGAAGGATTGTAGAATTTGATATGAGGTACTAGAATTTTGCAATCATGGGGTGAGTCACTATAAAAGTTTGTAATAATGGCAATAGGCACAGTAAATGTTTGTAATAATGGAACAGGGCACTGTGGAAGTCTGTAACAGGGGAATGAGGCTCTGCAGAAGCCTGTAATAATGGAATGGGACACTGAAGAAGTTTATACTAATGAAAAATGAGCACTGTAGAATTTGTAATAATGGAAGAGGACACTGAAGTTTGTAATAATGGAAGACTGCTTTGTAGAAATTCATAATAATGAAACTGAGTTCTGTATAAATTTGTGATTATGGAAAAATTCACTTATCTAGAAATAAAAGAGAGAAAGAGGAGTGGTACAGTGACCTACTGTCACCCCACTAATTGTCACCTCAGTGATGATGCCTTGACTGGGTGGCAGGTGACAACATGTAACCTAAACTGAGCTAATAATCCCCAAAGAAATGTGTTTGGTGGGTATGATGGCCCAACCTATAACTGCACCTGTAGTATTAATCCCTGACACCTATACTCAATGTTCAGTGGCAGCAGGTCAAAAGCTGCTGCTGTGATTATACATCTAAATACATGGCCTGACTATATCCAAGAAAGGCACCATTCTTACAGACTTAACCTAAGTCCAACAGCTTGGAGAAAAGTCAGAACTTATGACATTTGGCATAGATGTCTCTAATTTCCATTGGGTATAGCTATCCTTCCCAGATCTGACCTTGCCGCTTCTTATGACACAGGCACTACAGAATGAATTCAGTCAAGTTATAAAATATCCTTTAGACAGACAAGCTCATTTACAAGCGCACTGACATCTCTTACCAGGATGCTGACTCAGAGAGGCCACTGCAGTGTTTTCATTGTTGGTAGCAGTCCTCCTTGAGGCCTTGACTCGTCACCTTCACACCTTAAACCTGCACCTCCGGCATATGATTGCCCTCTGTTAGCTCTTCTTATGTATCTATCAAATAAAGTACTGTTGTTGTTATATAACATGTTTCTGTATCCCTCTCAATTATATCTCTCCAATAATACATCTAAGAACACTCGCTCAAGTAATTATGAAATGGGGCACCATAGAAGTTTATAATTGTGAAAGGTGTACTATATATGTAGCTAATAATGAAATGGGGCACTATGGAAGTTTGAAATATAGAAAAGGGCATCATACATGTTTCTAATAATGGAATGAGGAACTGTAGAAATTTGCAATAATGGAACAGGGCACAGCAGAAGTTTGTAATAATAGAATGAGGCACTGTAGAACTTTGTAATAATGATACAGAGAACTGTAGATATTTCTAATAATGGATTGGAGTACTGTAGAAGTTATTAATTAAGCAATAGGGTAGTGTAGAAGTCTGAAATAATGGAGTGGGACACTGAAGAGGTTTACAATGATGGAAAAGTGCATTGTAAAGACTTGTAGTAATGGGGCAGGGCACTGAAGAAGTTTATGATAATGGAAAAGGGCACTGTAGAAGTTTGTTATAAGGAAACTTGGCACGGAAGAAGTTTATGATAAAAGAACTGGGTACAGAATGTCTATCTAGCTATCTATCTTTCTTTCTATATCTCTGATGCCTGTTCCTTTTGGGAACTCCCTCAAGGGGGTGGCCATAGCAAAAGAAGCTTCATAACTGTTGAACTTTAGCACTTTTTCTTTGCCTTTTGTGCCTCAACCTTAACAGGCCACTGGCAGAGGGCAACTCTAGCACAGTGTTTTCAAAGGCTCCTAACTAATGTTCCTACCAACTACCACTACTTAATGTGTCTAACTTATATTCCTGCCTAATGTTCCTACCTACTACTTTTACCTAATGCTCCCTGCTAATGCTCCTGCCTACTACTTCTACCTAATGTTTCTACCTAGAGCTCCTGTCTAAAGTTCCTACTTACTACTTCTAATAATAACTTCTGCTATTTTGCCAATGGCAGGGCCAATACAAACTGCTCACCACAGGAAAATCTAGAGTTGAAAAGAATGAGTTGTGTGAATTAAGTGTTGTCAAGTGTTATGTGCAAAGAGGAGAGACTGTATATTTGCGGATAGAATATCAGCAGTACATATGTAAGTGAGGTAGAGAGAAAAGACAGCTACTTGGATCAATGGAGTGCATCTTGACAACCACTGAAGTCATGGCTCACTACACAGCCTTCACTAACATTCCCAATATCTAGGTGGAGAGTACCGATAACATACCTCCCTGGTCGATGGCTGCCTACCAACTGCTACTTACCAATACCTACCACTGTAGGAGTTTGTAATAATGAAACTAGGCACCCAAGAAGTTTGTGATAATGAAACAGTCACTGATGAGGTTTGCAAAAATGGAACAGAGCACAGTAGAATTTTGTATAATAGAAAAGCACACAATAGAAGTTGGTAATAATAGCACAAGTGACTGTAAAAATGTGTAACAATAAAATGAGGTGCTATAAAAGCTGTGTAATAATGGGCACTAGAAGTTTGTAATAATGGAAAGGGCACTGTAGAACTTAGTAATAATGGGAAAGAGCACCGTAAAAGCTTGTAACAATGAATTAAGCTCTGTGAAGCTTGTAACAATGGAATGAGGCATTGCAGACTTTGGAATGAAGCACTAAAATTTTGTAGTAATTGAATGGGACACTGCAAAAGCTTGTAAAAAATGATAAAAGTTTGTAATAATGGAACAGAGCATTGTAGGAAATTTATAACCATGGAATAATGCACTGCTGAAACTTGTAGAATGGAAAAGAGCACTGTAAAAGTTGACAATACTGGAACAAGGCACCGTAGAAGCTTGTAACATTAGAATGAAGTACGTATTGTAGAATTTGATATGAGGCACTAGAATTTTGTAATCATGGTGTCAGTCACTGTAAGAGTTTGCGATACTGGAAATAGGCACAGTAGATTTCATAATAATGGAACAGGGCACTGTGGAAGGAAGCTCTGCAGAAGCTTGTAATAATGGGATGGAACACTGAAGAAGTTTATGCTAACGGAAAATGGGCACTGTAGAATTTGTAGTAATGGGAAATGGCATTGAAGTTTGTAATAATGGAACAGTGTATGGTAGAAATTCATAACAATGGAACTGGGCTCTGTATAAATGAGATTATGAAACAAATCACTGATCTAGAAATAAAAGAGGAAAAAGGGGAGTGGTGCAGCAACCTGCTGTCACCCCACAAAGTGTCATATTAATGACAATGCCTTAACTAGGTGACAGGTGACAGAATGTGGCCTCACCTGATCTAATAATCCCCAGAGAAATGTGTTTGGTGGCCTAAGCTACCGCTGCACCTGCAATATCAGTCCCTAACACCAATACTTGACGTTCATTGGCAGCAGGTCAAAAGCCGCTTCTGTGATTATACATTTCAATACATGACCTAAATATTTCACAAAAGGTGCCATTCTTACAGACTTAACCTCAGTTCATCAACATGGAGAAAGGTCAAAACTTGTGACATTTGGTTTCAATTTTTCTAATTCTCTTTGGGAACAGCTACCCCTTCCAGACCTGACCTCTCCGTTTCTTATATACCTGGGCACCACAGAAGGAAGTCAGTCAAACTGTAATCTAAGCCTTTAGACACACAAGCTCTCTTGCTAGTGCATTAACATCTCCTACCAGGAAACTGACTCAGAGAGGCCACTGTGTTGTTTTCATTGTTGGTAGCAGTTTTCCTTGGGGCCTTGACTCTTCACCTTCACACCATAAACCTGCACCTCTGGTAGCTCGATTTTTTGCCCTCTGTTACCTCTTCTTATATATCCATAAAATAAAGTACTGTTGTTGTTACAAGTCATGTTTCTGTGTCCCTCTCAATTATATCTCTCCAATAATCCAACCAAGAACACCTCAAGTAATAATGAAATGGGGCAGCATAGAAGTCTGTAATTGTGGAAGGTGCTCTATATATCTATCTAATAATGGAATGGGGTACTATGGAAGCTTTTAATATAGAAAGGGTACCATAAGTGTTTCTAATAATGGAATGGGATACTGTAGAAATTTGCATTAATGGAACAGGGTACTGCAGAATTTTGTAATAATGGAATGAGACAGTGTAGTACTTAGTACTGAAGTTTTTAATCAAGCAATAGGGTAGCGTATTTGTTTGAAATAATGGAATGGGATACTGAAGACATTTCTAATGATGGAAACGTGAATTATAAAAGTTTGTAGTAATAAGACAGTGCACTGTAGAAGTTTATGATGATGGAAAAGGGCCCTGTAGAAGGTTTGTTATAAGGAAACAAGACACTGAAGTTTGTGATAACAGAACTGGGCACTGAAGGTCTATCTATCTATTCATCTTTTTTTCTATATCTCAGATGATTGTTCCCTTTGGCAACTACCTCAAGGGGGTGGCCACAGCAAAAGAGACTCCAAATCTGTTGAACTCCAACACTGCTTCTTAGCCTTTAGTGCCTCAACTTTAACAGGCCACTGGAAGAGTGCATTTCTAGCACAGTTTTTTCAGAGGCACCTACCAAATGTTCCTACCATCTACTACTTCCTAATGTGTCTACCTAATATTCCTGCCTAATGTTCCTACCTACAGCATTTACCTAATGTCCCCAGCTAATGCTCCTACCTACTACTTCTACCTTAAGCTCCTGTCTAACGTTCCTACCTACTACTTCTAACTATTGCTCCTGCCATTTTCCCAAATGGCAGGACCAATGCAAATTGTGCACTACAGGAATATCTAGAGTTGCAAAGAATGAGTTGTGAGAGTGAAGTGTTGTTAAGTGTTATGTGCTACAAGGAGATTGTAATGATGGAATTGGGTCCTGGATTAATTTGGAATAATGGTATATGGTGTTGTACAAGTTTATAATAATAGAATGAGGCAATGTGAAGTCTATAATCATGGAATTTTGCAACACAGAAGTTTGTAAGAATGGGGTAGGGTACTGTTGCTTATGAGAGAGTTAGGACTGCAGAAGTTTTAAACGGTAGAATGGGATACTGTATAAGTCTATGATAATGGAATGGGATACTTTATAAATCTATGATAATGGAATGGGGCACTGAAGAAGTTTGTAATGATGGGATGCAATACTTTAGAAGTTTATTTTAATAGAATGGGGCACTGTCAAAGTCCATAGTAATGGAATATGGAATGGGGCACTGTAGATGCATAATAATGGAACAAAGGCACTCTAGAAGTTTGTAATAGTGGTGTAGGGCTCTCTAGATATCATTGATAATGGATTGGGGCACGCAGAAGTTTTTGTAAATGAATAGGGCATCATGGAAGTTTGTAATCATGGACTGGGGCTCTATAAAAGCTTTTAATCATGGATTAGGGCACTAAAGAAGTTTGTAATAATGGAATTGGGCACTCCAAAAGTCTGTAATCATGGAATGGGGCAATGAAGAAGCTGGCAATAATGGAACAAGGCTCTATTATAACATTTTGTGATAATGAAATAGAGCATTCCAGAAATCTGTAATAATGGAGTTCAGCACTATAGTATTCGTTATTAATGGAATGGGGCACTTGTTAATAAAGTCTGTATGGAGTGGGAAATGAGTAATAACAGTGGACCTAACCTGATGCTAAAACATAAACACTTATCCTATCAAACTTCTTAGCAATGAGGTCTGCCAGCCTTGGTGTGAGATACTGGGCCAGCATTTGTTAATCAGGAGAGTGTGGACTTTTGGCTATTGCAAATAAAAACATTTTCCTTTAATGTTCTAGGAGACTGTTTTACTCTGAAACTTATACTCACTCATTCACATTGACAGATAATCTTCAGACAAAAACAGACAGATAAAAATAAGAGATTGTAACAGACAGGCAGAAACACACAAACACACACTCACTCCGGGCCTCCTTGGTGTAATAGTTACCATTACAAACCATGAGTCAGCACGGACCAGCTTAGGATTGGATTCACATGGGTTTGAATCCTGGGTGTGTCAGTCAGCCCATACCCACACCCATACTAGGTGTACATCCTCCACCTAAGGGCCTGAGTCAGCTCAGATCAGTTCAGGGTTAGACCCACATGGGTTTGAATCCTAGGTGTGGGAGTCAGCCCACTCTCAATCCAGGTGTTCATCCTATCCTAAAGGCTGGATGCTAAATAGGTACCTGGTTAGGCTGGGGTATGTGCATGTGCATACATACATAGGAGTAAGAGCAATATGTGGAGTGAGGTGGTTTCATCAAGTAACTAATGAAATGGTAAACTGTGTGGTAATAAAGAGTGTGGTTGAGGGAGAAAAAGAGGGTGCATTGAAATGATTTCGGAGGTAAATGGGGACATCACATATTCACACTTGCTTGCCCCCATTCACTCCTGATGCCACCCTGCCCCACAGGAATTAGCATTGCCACCGCCTGCGCTGGCAAGGTAGTGCCATGAGACAGACAAAATCGCCACATTCGCTCACACTCAATCTCTAGCTGTCATGTGTAATGCACTGAAACCACAGCTCCCTTTCCACATCTAGGCCCCACAGACCTTTCCGTGGTT
>JAYMFT010318512.1:0-10030 GCA_038088735.1 Panulirus argus | reverse complement strand
TTCTTAACGCTACCTCGCTAACGCGGGAAAAGGCGAATATGTATGAAAAAAAAATATATATATATATTTTACATTTTATTTATTACACTTGATCGCTGTTTCCCACATCAGCAAGGTAGTGCAAGGAAACACACGAAGAAAGACCAATCCACTCATATACACACATATATACATACACGCACATATATGCACAATACATACATATGGATACCAATATATACATATATACATACATATATATACACATACATATAAACATGTATACATTTATATTTGCTTGCCTCCATCCATAATCAGCACCACCCCACCTGACAGGAAATAGCATCGCTACCAGACTTCATCTGCAAGAGGCTACTCCATGAGTGAAAAATCACTGCTGGTGAGGCTGAATCACTGAAAGTTGTGCAGCATTAGGCTGCAATAACCAGTAGAAAGGTCCTGGGTAATACCAGGAATCTCATGGAAGATCTTGGGGTAATCATAAATAAAAAATATGTTCTTATATTTGTTTTTCCTTTTTTATCTTATTTGTTTGCCATTTCCCGCACAGCAAGGTAGTGCCAGGAACAGATGAAGATTGGTCTCATTAACTCTTACCTATTTTTCAGTTGTCAAGGATATTGCAATGAAAACTGACCACCCAATCCACAGCTAAGCTCCACTGATCTATCTCCAGACTGTTTCATATGCCATGGTTCAGCCCAAAGACAGCATGGCATACCTTGTATATTACACCACTCAGATTTACTCTGCCCCATGCATGGATTACCAAACTTTGCCTACTTGTAGTTCCATTGAGAGTGAAAATTCACCTCCAGTGAGGTGTTACCATCACAGTACAATACTGTTGAAGAAAACCTCACTCCAAAGGAGTTCATTCCTTTCCTGCTACTGATTGTAGTACAGCCATGAAGTGCAAGAACCCAGGAGAAGGAGTCCTGGGGTTATATCATATTAGTAATATTATATATGTAAACCACTGAATGATTTTGAATTTTCATGGTAATTATAGTAAGGAACTCATTCAATGATCTGCCAAAGGAACATTTTCATTACTAATGCCAGTACAAGTATAAAACTAATCACCTTCCATTAATAGAAAATATGTATATCTGTCTACATATCTATATCTCTGATGCCTGTTCCCTTCAGGAACTCCCATCAAGGGGGTGGCCACAGCAAATGAATCTCCACTTATCCCTGTCCTCACATGCCTTCCTCGCATGCACCATTCCACACACTACCTGTTTTATCTCCCTCCAATAGCCTTCCACTCTGTTTCCCCATGTCACACTTTCTTGTGTGTTACTGACTAAATCATAAGTTTCTCTTTACACTTTTCTGCAGAGAATAAATTACTTTCCCTTGCAGGACACCAATACATGATGTATAGCCTTATATTCACTTTTCTAAACTTGAGACCATCATAAAACATGTGACTGTCACTAATGCTCTCTACCTTTGACAGGGCCCTAGTGTTTGTATGAAAAATAAATGATTTCCTTCTCTAGCTGTTAAATAGGTATTAACCTAAACAAATGGTGCCCTTGTGGTGGAGCTGGAGGATAGCAAGAGTTAGAAAGAGGATTCCTGCACTGGGCACAGCCATGCAGCCAGCCCCTTCCCCTTCAATCATATCCACCATTAGAGTGCTAGTGTTGTGCAGTCTACTACGATGCTGATAATTGATCTTGCTCAGATACTTATCATTTGACTTTCCCAATAATTTCCAACTACCAGATGGTGATGGGATTTTGTTGGTCGCGAGCTTGGTCTTGCGAAGACTGTCTTCCAGATGGCTTCGGCCAGGGTCACCCCTAGAGGGCCACAAAGTGGTGGGTGGTAAAGTAGACTTTGTGGTATGGCGGGATGGTGGCAGCTGACCTGAAGGGGCCAGTCTGAGTATTAATGTTGCCTATAGCTTCCTTATAGTAAGTTTCTATATGAAAATTAAAGAAGCAGGCATGAACTCAGTGTGTAAGGCCATCATAAGACTACCTACCATGTTTTTCGTAACAAGTTTTCTTACAATGAACACATATTTAGTAACAACTTGTTCATATACAAGTTGACATTTTGTATGGAAAAATTACCAACACTTTTAACTATACAGATGTTACATCATGACAATACTAACAAAGTTTTTAACAGCAAAGTTGGCATATCCAGATAAAGTGAACAGTTTCAATCCGTACAACTAATACATTGTTAGATTAAACTGAGGAAGTTTCTAACAGTACAACAGGCTATGCTTAAAAAATTTATTCTTGCTCTCTAGTTTAGAAGAATGTTTTACATTAACAACAAAAATTTCACGAGACCTTCATGAAAGAATGGATCAATTTGGTATGATGCAATTAAGTTTTAACAGTAATGATTCAGCAAATAAAATTTTAAGTAAAAACCCAGCTATCTGTACACAGGCATGCAATCAATAAATAGCAAAGAAACAATTACCTAAGAACTGTAATCTATAACTGGGGTTAAAGAAAGCATGAAAATAAGGATATTTCATAATATGGTGGAAACAATGATTACCTTTTTCACTATCAATCTCATATCAAAGCATAATTTGATAGCACAAGAATTGGTATAAAAATATTCATGTTAATAATGACACTGAAAAAGAGAGATGATAAAACAGACTTACTCAAAAATATAATAAGCATATAAGTACACATATTTGTTAGATAAAAATGGATAAAAGAGGGTGGATGTATTGGAAATGAAATGTATAAGAACAATATTTGGTGTGAGAAGGGTTGATCACATAATTGATCAAATAAGAATTGATAGGGTAAGAGAGACTTGTGGTAGTAAGAGGAGTATGTACAAGAGAGCTGAAGAGGTTGTGCTGAAATTATTTGAACATATAGATAGGATGAGTGAGGAAAGGATGACTAAGAGGGTTTCTATGTCAGAAGTGGAGGAAACATGGAAAAGAGGGAAACCAAGGATGAGGTGGAAGGATGAAACAGTACCAATAAGAGAGGAGAACATTCCTTACCAAGTGGAGGTATGTGCCATGCTGGTCGAGTGGGCACCACTACCACACGCTCCTTGATCTCTGAAATATAGTATGATTAGTTTTTTGACAAACTTTTTCCTTTGTTAAGGGAAAGAAGTATGAATTTAGTTAGGTACATATCCATAAAGCATGTGTGGCAAATGTGTTAATGTCATACGTGGATCTCATTCCAGAGATGATATAAAGATTCTAGTTGTAGTTTAGCATTTGTTGTATTTAATGATAATTTTTGTTCATGCTTGTTCACTATTTCCCATGCTAGCAAGATAGCACCAGGAAGAGATGAAGAAACAGCACTCATCTACTCATATCTCTAGCTGCCATGAATACAGCACAAAATCAGATACCCCTATCCACAACCAAGACCTACAGGCCTTTCCATGGTTTTTCCTGACCACTTCACATGCCCTGGGTCAGCCCAATGTCAGAATGTCACCCATGAGTGCCACATCACTCCAATTCACTTTATTTCATACTCACCTCATACACTTCTGCACGTTCAAGTCATGATAAATCAAAGCATATTTCACTCTATCCTTCCACTTTGCCCTCAGTCTACCCTTCACCCTTGATCCCTCCAATTCTATTGTTTCTCCAAACTCATCCTCTCCTTATGTTCAAAATATTACCACCCTGCTCAGCTGTCTCAACATACTCCGCTTAACAACCACACCTTTCTCTTACAAGTCATTCCTTACTCAATCAACCATCCTCATCCACATACTGCTTTAGGGTCCAAGAAACTACTTTATCATGCCCATGCATTAAGATATAAAGGGTATAACAGCACAAGAGAGAGAGATATGAACAGACAGAAAAGCAGTCAGACATAGACAAACAGCTAATAGCTGCCTGACCCACCATAGAGTCTGATGGTGCCTTCAGCATGGCCTGTGGGATTGATGGCATGGCATCTGTAGTGGGTGAAGTCACCCTGACCTACACCATTCACTGTCAGCAGCACCTCTGTTCGTGTTGATAGCTTGATCTCTTGCAAGTGATACTTGTCACCTGGGGAAGGTATTAAAGTCTATAGTGAAGCAACTAAGAAAGTGAAGGAGGTAAATGGGCATTGTAGGTAGGGAGGGTATGAGAGCAGCACAGATGGCCTTAGGCAACTGTAATGTGATTGAGACATGACTTATAGGGCTAGAGTACAAAAAGCAAGCCTATACAGAAACTTATATGCAAAGCATATATAAAACAATAATAACAATGTTTCTCCATACCTGTTTGCCATTTCCCATGTTAGTGAAATAGCACCAGGAAAATATAAGGACTGATTAACCGAGATAATAGCAATACTGGCAAAATATGTGTGTATGTATGTGTCTATGAATGTGAAGCTAATCAATACCAGAGTTAATGGGCATGGTACACTTAACAGCACTGTTTATCAAAAATCAAGCAACATTTTTAGCCATGACCTAGGGTTCACAACTCTAGTTCATCCTTAGCCCCCCACTTCCATAAAGACATTTTTTTCTAAACCCTAATAATCTGCACCTTACTAGAGTATGAGATCTAATAAACCTAGTGACCTAAATTTTCTTGGTATCTGGTGTTATATGCCCCACCAGTGACCTGGGACCTGTTTGTAGACTCACTATTGGTGATGTTGGTGCTGTTGACACTCCAGAAGTGTTGTGCAGGAGGGTTGGCCTCGCTGGAACAGTTGAGGGTCACATCTAGGCCGGCCTTGGTTCCTACCAGCTCCCGGCCAAGCCACAGCACTGGTGCATCTGAAAGAGAGGGTTCAGGTTGAGGAGTGATAGCAACAGCTGATGTTAAGGTTAATGATAATGAACAATTGTAACAAATGATGTTAAAGGCTTATGAAAATGAATAAGAAAAGATAAGAAAAGTTGATTATGAGGGATGATGCTAACTGCTGGTGATAATGAGAGACATTAACAGATGATATTAACAACATGCAATTGTAAACTAGGCATAGTAGACTACCGTATAGAATAGGAGTGATGCAGGAAGTTGATGGTAAGGGCTGGGGTTAAAACCTTTGTTCTGGGCTTAAGTGCTGATGAAAAATAAATGATAGTAAGAACTGAAGGCAAAAACTCTTGGTCCAGTTTTGGATGAGTGTTTAGTTAAGCCTTCACCTTTTATAACAAAAATAATGTCTGAGTTAAATGACTATGTAATAAAATGTTAATTATTTCACTCAAATTAGCAACAGCATCAAATATGGTTAAAGGTATTAACCAATTCAAGTGATTCAGCATTCAACTTGACTATTTAAGCATAACTGATGTCTATAATTACCACACTTGAGTTAGCTATACACCAGTCACTTCATTCACCATTTTTAGACCTTATAACATTTTCTTTTACCATAAACATATGAGATTTAATTATGTAAAAGTCATAAACCATAATTACTACGTAATTCCACTTGCCACTGTGCTTTATGATAATGGAAATCAAATACCTTGTACTACCTAATATTCAAACCAATATAACCCACACAACTTCTAACCATGGTAAGAATATTCATACATATACAAGATATGTGGTTGAAATACATGGAGCTACTATATCCTTTCCATAATGGTGTTCCAGGAACTGATGTGATGGAGAGCTGTGCATAGTTGTCTTCCCTCACTCACTGGCTACTGCAGTGTAATGTGACTGCCCTCCCTCCTAAGTTGCTATCCAGGTGGCTCGCCAGGTGGGCAATTCTACCCGTCCCCCACCAGTTGCTCCCAAAGGTGGTTGAAAACCTGTCTCCTCCACCACAGACTCCCAAGACTCACATGTGACAGTCAGGTGGGTGGTGCGGGTGACTGGGGCAGTGGCATTGTTGTCAACGCGGCAGACATAGGCTCCAGTGTGCTCTCGTCGCACCGACTGAAAAAGGAGGTCTGCCCCTTCCATTACCCATACTGAAAGAAAACAAAGAATGAGTGGGCTGCCTCTGTAACATACAACCATCACTACAATTGTAAAATACTATCCTCGTAGGACAACTGTTGGGTGAGTAGCCCACCTCTACAACTCAACTACTACCACTACAAGGGTTAATTACTGAAATATCATGACCCAGGACAGTCCTATCATAACCAAGAATGATCTATCATAACCTTGAACTAATATCATGACCTATCATGACTCATGATTGACCTTTCATGACCCATGCAGTGACCCAACATGACCCAAGAGCTACAGTACCTGTGGGGGAGCGGAAGATAGGCTCAGAGTCCTCCCTGCGCCAGGTGGTGAGGGCTGGAGGGAAGGCCCGTGCACGACAGGTTAGTCTTACTGTCACCCCCTCGCGGACCTCCACATATGACCCTGACCACTCCTCCAGTGTTGGTGGCACTGAGAAGAAGATGAGGAAATTAAGTGATCACATGTCTAGCTGTGACACCGATGGTAAGAAAAGCAATGATTAACTTAAAAAGAGAAGGGTAAATATAGACTCTTCCTACCCTATTTGGAGCCAGTGATATAGAAAGGTCCTCCCAAACCTCCAGTTCACTTTTAGTGCTATAGAAAGGACCTACCCAATGCTCCATCCAAACCTAGTGCCATAGAAGAGGACAGCCTAAACAGACCCATTCAAAGTTGGTGCTACAATAGACCTCTTTATCCCCCATTCAGGCATGGTGCCACTAGAAAGTGCCTCCTAAATCCCCATCTAAAGAGCTGGTGCCATTGACAAAAGACCTCCCAATCCCCAACTCAGACCTGGTGCAGCAAAAAAAAAAAAGATCTAATCCCCCACCTACAAAGAGCTGACGCTACAGGAAAAGACCTCCCAATTCACTACTCACAGCTGATACCACAGAAAGAGATCTCCTAATCCCCATCCACTCAGAATTGGCACTACAGAAGACTGTCGCAACCCATCCACACCTCTACTCAAATATGGTGCCACAGAGACCATTCAAAGGCTCTCCCTTC
The DNA here is from genome assembly GCA_038088735.1 of Panulirus argus. NCBI lineage: Eukaryota > Metazoa > Arthropoda > Malacostraca > Decapoda > Palinuridae > Panulirus > Panulirus argus. The sequence continues at coordinate 3,081 of JAYMFT010318512.1, read as the reverse complement.
CCCTCTACACAATTCTGGCATTCCTGGGACGGACCTAGGACCTGAAGATAGCTCCTGGAGGAAGCCATGGGCTGGGTGTTGAGCTGGCACATGTACCAGCCTCGGTCGATAGCCAGGACAGGGGAAATGGTGAGGCCAGCCGAGTGGTGGTCAGCATTGAGCGAAAGTCGGGGGCTTCTTGTATATAGCTGTCGGCCGATGCTCAGGATGGTCTGCGTCTCCTCGTGCACCCATGCCAGCTGGTGACAGCAAAAAAAAAATCAGTCATAAGTGGTATCATACACAGTTCAGTGTCATAGGTGGTGTCATACACAGTTCAGTGTCATAAGTGGTGTCATACACAGTTCAGTGTCATAGGTGGTGTCATACACAGTTCAGTGTCATAGGCGGTGTCATACACAGTTCAGTGTCATAGGTGGTGCCATACACAGTTCAGTGTCATAGGTGGTGTCATACACAGTTCAGTGTCATAGGTGGTGTCATACAGTTGTGTCATAGGTGGTGCCATACACAGTTCAGTGTCATAGGTGGTGTCATACACAATTCAGTGTCATAAGTGGTGTCATACAGTTCATTGTCATAAGTGGTGTCAAGCAGTTCAGTGTCATAGGTGGTGTCATACACAGTTCAGTGTCATAATCAGTTGCAACTGCTGCAATCATTCTTATGTTGAGTCAAAAACACTACACTAGCTCCAACCGGAACTTATACACTGTACTAGCTCAACCGACTACCGTCACCTGGTATCCATGGAGGCTTGTGACGGAGCACAGCAGCGTCACCTCCAGTCCCTCCAGGACCGTAACGTTATGTGCGGGGTGCACAAACCGGGGCGGGGCTGGGCTGATCGCCACCCTCTGGGGAGAGCCACCTGTTTGGGAGAGAGAGAGAGAGAGAGAGAGAGGGGAGACAAGAGGCAAGACACCGAGATGGAGTGAGATAGAGGGAGATAAACTTATAAGAAACGCAAAATCAATATAATACAGTATGATATATATAATACAGTACAAATTAAGCATACATCTGCAGTAATTAAACCAGCAGTTAAACTGGGAAGTAGACTTGGCAGACTACTGAAAACCTACCACGGTAAACCAGAAGGTAGACTGGTAAATACTTACCTCATATCTACATATACAGCATCCAAACTAAGCAACAAATGCGACCCCAGTGGAAAATATCAGTATATGTAAATGAGGATCTACGGTAAATGGGAAAATGAGGGAAAACGTTTACAGAAAATGGTTGTCTGGTTTGTTACCTGGGCCTCAGGCTTTTCAAGCACTAGGGTGTCATTATGGTCATGACGTCATTATTGCAATCGAAAACACCTGAACATCTCCAGGTACTAATGTGTAATTACATGACAACTTTACTCCTGGCATATATGCATATGTGACTCTTGATTCGCGTAGAGCTTGGAAATATAATGAATAAAGAAATTCACACGTAGGCCATAATCCGGCAAAGAATCAAGAATCTAAGTGATTCAAATGATCTACGGCAAACGTGCAAGTGACAAAAGATGATTCACATACAGCGGTGAAAAATCACATGGTCTTCATATACGGCCGGATGACACGGACCACGAACTCTTAATCGGTACGACCGTGTGCACTGACCCCTACAGAGCAATACGACCTCCCCCCCCCCACCCCCCAACCCTCCACTCACTCTCCGATGATGGGGTGCGACGTGGAAAAGAAAAAAAAAAAAAATCCCTGAGGGGGCGGCGTCGGCGGAGGCACTGAGGAGGATAAAGCCCACCCATCGCTTGGCCAAGGGAGGACATATGACGCGGGCGGACCCGCCAGCATCGTAATGCAACAACGGCCAACAGAACGTATATACATCCCCACACACCCTCATCTCTCTCCTTCTCTCCTTTGTTGTGGTCGGCACATGATAATGTCCTCATGTCTTACGCACGTACGCGATGAGACAGAGGCTGAAGTAAGGCAGCAGCTAGCGCCCCATTTTAATGGGTACAAGCAGTTGAAAGTTGTTGAGCCAGAATCCGTCCCATGCTGCAGGACTGAGAGCTATGAACATCGAAATGCTATTATGACATAATCCGTTGCACACTCCAACGTAAAAAAAAAAACCCTGTTTAACTTCTAAGTTCATCTGTGAAGGAGTTAAACAGCAGAGATGGAAAATTGTTCGGTAATGAGAAGCTAGTACGGAAGGATAATCAGTGCTGAATTCTAGAACAGATGAATTTACGTTCTCATCTCACGGAGAGTCATATAGAGCATGGGAGCCGGTTACATGCTCAGCAATATCATTTAAAATATTCCATATACATATGTCAAAGTGAAACTTTATTGACCGTTAAAAATTCATAGTCCAACTGATTCTTATTTACCAGTTTCCGGCAGTTAATAAACCTGCATGCTGAAACTGCCTAGTGGACGGACACATTCAGTTCTTATCGAGTTTACACGGAAAAACAGACCGACGGGAAGAAACGCTTTAAGTCCTCCTCCTCCTCCCCCCCAACACACAATGGCGCACACGTACAGAAAACGGGCAAGTCAGCAGTATTGTACAGCTTCGCTCCCAATAGCTCTGTTATGAAGAAATATGAGGGAGAAGAGCAGCGCTCCCTCTGCATACAACTGGACGGATTTACAGAAGTTAGGTTCCGTCTGTATTGCGTCTTGTGTATCTTGAGTCAAAACACGTCTCTTCCGGTATACGGTGTCTCGGTAGGGTTCAGGTAGATTCCTCACGTTCTTAATAACTACCTCAATCTACTCGTCCTCTTATCAGAGATTACTGGAGAAGTGGCATTAGATTTTGTTGTATCGATTTCATATAGCTGGCCTTTTCGTTACGGTTCGTTGTGGGTCGAAAACCATGTTTCTGACGACGTGCGTGTATCTTATCTTGTTGACTTACGTACTAAACAAATTCCTCGTTCGCAAGAAATCTTATAAATCTTCCTTTAGAGGAGGAGCAAATCGTTGCTACTATCGATCACACGACATTTGAAAGCAACGTATAAATATATATATATATATATATATATATATATATATATATATATATATATATATATATATATATATATATATA
>JAYMFT010318501.1:0-10030 GCA_038088735.1 Panulirus argus | reverse complement strand
GAAACCACAGCTCCCTATCCACATCCAGGCCCCAAAGACCTTTCCATGGTTTACCCCAGACGCTTCACATGCCCTGGTTCAGTCCACTGACAGCACACCGACATCGTTCCATTTCACTCTATTCCGTGCATGCCTTTCACCCTCCTGCATGTTCAGGCTACCAGATGTATGAAACTCTCTCCCCATACTGTACAAATGAGTAATGAAACATATAAAATATATTACAATGAGATGAGATAGGGAGGAAGACTTGGTAAGTACTGAAATTAAGAGGAAAGGTATAATTAGGTTACAGAAGTGTACTGACTCATACACAGCATATGTTCCTGATAAAGTTTCTCAAAGTAAATCAATAAATGTGCAGAAACACTTTACTGACTACCATATGTTCAAAAAATTGTTGGAAGAGGGTGTACAGCAAAGGGAGAAGAGAGCAACTGTGATCTGTAAGAAATAAGACTGGGAAATTATATCAAAATACAAACTAATATCACTGACAACAGTTGTCTTGAAAACACTGAATAAGATAATCAGAAAACTATCTGAAAAATACCTGTAGAAGGGGAACTACCTAAGTGACTGGCCTTATGGATTTAGAGGAAAGAGGTCATACATAAGAAATCTTTAAATTTCTAAGAAAGAATGAACTTTGTTTCAGACATAAGAGATGGATGGGTGGATTGAGTGCTCTGCCAAAAGGCATCTGACAGTCCCACAAAGGAAGTTAGCATAGGAGGTGGATATTCATGCTGACATAGGTAAGGAACTCCTTCAGAGGATTAAAACCTATATGAGTGGAAATGAATAAAAGGAAGCATATTAGAGGGGCCTTTTCCAAGCAGGGTGGGATTACTAATGGCATACCACAGGGATTAAGTCTTAAGACCACTGCTATTCTTGATCAGTATAAATGACTTATCAGAATGACTAGATTCATACCAGAGTATGTTATGGTATTATGCAAACTTCATAAGGAAAGTCAGGGATGATGAGGTTTGCATGAACTTACAAATGTATTTAAATGTAATCATACTAATGTCATAATGGAAGTAAGAAATGAGGATTGCTTTAAATTACAAAAGGATTTAAAGAGCATTGCACTTAGGTCACAAGGGAAGTAAGGAATGAGGAAGACTGCAATTATGTACATAAGCATTTAAACAAATTCCACTTTTGGTTTGATACAAGGCTGATCAAGTTCAACCCGAGGAAATGAAAGTAATGTAGATGTGACGGTGAAAGAAGGCTTTCATATGACTATAATCAAACTACATGAATCTGTAAGTGAAAGAGATTGAGGGTCAATACAGTGCACAACCTATCACTAAAACACTCCATTAGAAAAATTATTAAGGAGGGCTACTTGTTAATAATAGAACTGTATTCAAGTACATCCATAAGAAAATGTTAAACAGGCTATTCATGTATTATGCCTAAATTAATTATGCATCTAAAGTTCATCACCACATATAATGGGGCAAAGATTTCAAAGGAACAAGATAGTACCAGAGGTAAGAGAAATTAATTAAAAGGAGATGTTAAAGGCTATAAATATGCCAACCACAGAAAATAAAATGGGAAGACTTTATTACAATTTTCATGTCTTAAATTATTCTGACAATGTTGAAAGAGAACACTTGTATGAAAGAGGCAAAGAAAGAGAAATCACTGCAAGAAATAAAGCAAGAATCTCATACCAAAATTCAATATACAGTGAGACTAATACAGTCTATGAAAAATGTCTAAATCAACAAAACTAACGCTAAAATTTTCATGCAAAGTATACTAACACTATTTTTCGTCATCTCTCTAAGCTGGATCAACTGGTAGTCTCAAATAATTTATCTTAAATCAATTGCATTCAGTGATGGTTTATCAATTCATCAAATTACTATGACTACCAGCTGACTACAATTAAGTAAAGAAAATGAAAGCATGCAAGCACTCAGCAAACCATAATAATCATATGTAATCATGATATAAAAAAAGCATTTCTTTAATTGTGATAGCATCCTACATCAAATTCTCGCAAGTTTTATCTGAAAATACGCTGATGGCTTTGATCATACAGTACTCTTATGTAGAAAGCTGCACTATTCAAGATGATATTGCTCATATGGAATACCTGCAGATTTTCTAACATAAATGAAATAATCATTCATAAAACAAGAAAACTGGCATCATTTTCTAACAAATACATGATTTTTCACAGCATTTTTGTGTTGAATATAATATTTATACACTTCATTGACATCACATCTTTCAAAGTTATTAAAGTTTGGAACATTGTCTAATTAAATTTTCATAAAGAGCAAGACTGTCTCCTAAAAGTGTAAACAACTAGATCAAGCATAATAACTTTTTAATAACTTGTCATCCCTTGAGTTTATATCAAAACAATGATATTTGTAATTCTATTTGAATCAACTGATGGGCAACAGACTGCAAAATTAGGCCACTAGCGTAAAAGACTGGAAGAAATAGCACTAAAAGATAAACATATCTTTTGTAAATGATGAAGGTCATTCTGGCCCATTGGTGAGTTTTGAAGAATGAAAAACTGTTTCTCTCCATGACAGTGCCCTGTGAACTTCAGAGATTCTCCAACATTCTTTTGAGTTACAATCCTCTAACCCCCTAGCTTCTCATGAGGTTTAATCTTCTAACCCTTCGCTAATCACCCTTCAGTAGTTGCAGCCTTCAACTTGGTCTTGGTCTCACATGCCAATCAGCAACCTCCAAATGGTGCTGATATCATCGTCCTCCCAGCTAACATGCTTGCTAAAACTGGGTGCCTCATATTTCTAAGAACATGATTGTCACTTTGACAGTAGTTACTACTAGTTGACAGAAAAGCCTTTCAAAAAAGAAAGTAAGGGAGAAAAAATTCAGTAACCCAGAGCAATTCTATGCATGATGCCATCAAGGAAAGATAAAATATTTCATTCCTAACATAAAGCCTTTCTCTCCCAGGTTACTCTGTCCCATGAGCTTGAGAGCATATCAGTATGGAGGAGGAAAGTCAGAAGAAACATTCTTAACCAACAAAATCCACGGCAAGAAAAGTTACCTTAAAAGGAATCCTGAAGTACATTAGCAAACCTTTAGCCTCAAAGTTGGAAAGCCTAATTTCAACAAGGCTGATCCTCAGCATTTGGGGCAGGGTATTGTTAAACAAAAGCACTGAGGAATGCCAAAGACCTCTTGTTAATCTTCTCTAAAGAAAGGTTCTTAAGAATAGCCAGAGGGGAAGCTACTTTTCTGACATCAATGGTTCTAAAATACATGCCAGGATGAGCCAACAAAACCAATGTTACTCTAAGATGAGATGACCCATGTTGAGAGGGGTTAAAAAAACAGTCTCATGATCACAGTGCACTCTGTTTCATTGATTTAACTGAGCATAATGCATGATTTTCTTCAGGAGTATTCTTGCAGTAAGTAATCAATATTGGGGTACTCTGAAAATTACTTTTTTCCTCAACACTGAAAATGGAAAGATTCTTGTCTGGACACTGTATTTCTCATTAACTCTTCTCCAAGGGAAACAGGCTATTATAAAGAGAATTTGAAAGGGCAATTAATTATACGATATTACTACAAAAATTCCCTTGACTGCAGCAAATCCAAGACTTTTGCCAACTCCCACTTGGGTTGCAATGTGGGCCAGTAGGTCTCCTCAAAAAGAGACCTTAGAAGATAAACCTAAGTAGGTCCAAACATGTATAAACCAAATCCAATGGATGGTGATTCCTGATTGGCTTTCTTGTATGAGGTAACAGCATTAACATGAAGAAGGATTAAAGAAAGAAAAGGCAAAGCAAAGACCCTCTGAACTTTCAAAGGAACCTCTATCTTCATGGAGAACTGAAAATACTTCCAGACTAAGTGAAATTGTAGTAGAAATACATTATTGTGGAGCAAGTCATTTGTTACACATTCACCTGGTGTGACAGTAATAGTGTTCTAATGGCCCTTGTTTAATGCTTGATACACACAGACTGGTAACAAGGAAAATATATCTACCTGAGTAAACATCCTCAATGAAGGGGACCAGTTGAAAGCACTTCTCCCAATAACATTTCTGTTGTCAGGAAAACTGACCTTGATTGGGCATTGGGCCATACACTGCAGACTCCTTGGAGACAGAAAGTCAGGAGAAGCAGGTTTTGCTACAGTACCATAGAAACTTTCATTTTTTCCAAATATGACAAAGGAATTGCAAGGGTCTTGTTCATAGAGCAACAGACTGCTTGCATGTTGTCCATACATAACAGAATCTCATATCCTGGAATAGGAAATTCTGCATGAGTAACCAAGGAACCACCATCTCCCTTACTCTGATGTGTATGGATTTTTGTTCCTCCTCTGAAACATGCAGTTCTATTACCTTTTTCAGTTTGAAAAGTCCACTGATGACTGTCCAACAGATTTACGAATCGAGAAGTACTTGGGGTATGGCTATCGGCAGATCTATGTGTAAAGATGAAGGAGGCTGGTTTACCCATCTTATGGTTTTGGGATTCTTGTGTAGTGAAAAGCCTTTTCTCTCAGGTGATACAAAGATCCTGTCAAAGCTTACTAATATATTCTGAGTCAATTCAAATTTTGACTGGGAATCAGGCAAGACCTTTCCTAGTTGATAAAAACTGCTTCCTGAAGAACAATGCAAATTATCAATCCTAATATGGCAAATTCCTTTCCTAACTGCCAATGTAAGATAATTTAGATATTCAAAAACTTTCTCTGCTGAGGTGGTGGGTCTTGGGATCTGAGAGGTTATCAGTCTCGTAATGAGGAAAACGAAGGACTATACATAACCCAATGGGCATCGCTTGAACTGACATGTTTGGTTCCTATCCTAAAAGCCAAAAACTTCTAAATTGGGGGTGAATTAGGAAATGACAGTAAGCATTCTTCTGCATTCAGGTTAGCTGTCAAACTGTTTTGTTGTTAGAACTCATGGACTCTCTGTACAAATTTGTGCATTCTGATGCTGGTATGAGCAAGAACATATCCAAAATTATTCTTTCCCTGCTTGCATCCTTCTCAATGACCAGAAAGGTGTTGTCACCTCATAGGTTCTATCATAACTTAATGAAACATTTCCAGCATATATTTCTTTAACCCTTCTACTGCATAGTTAGAATATATCTAAATAAACATTTATACCCCACGGCAAACACAAAAAAGTTTCCATATACTAAGATGTCTGGGTATATCCTCTGCAACTGAGTCAAATGCAAAAGATGCTTGCATGCTACCATAGGTGTTCTATACCATGAAATCTTGATTTTTGTATGCCTCAGCTGTCTGAGGAATATAGTTGTGTAATAGTTTAAAACTCTCTCCCCTTACAGTACAAATAGGTAACTACCCTAGATGCTGAGGCAACCTTCTGTGGCCCTGGGTTGCCATCTGCTGGGTAGAATGAATCCTAGTGTCGTCCTTTATGTCGGAATGCTCTTCAATTTTATGAAGTGAAATGTAAATTTTGAAGCATGAAATACTGGGTCTCAACAGGGAAGTGTTCAGTGACATTTTCCAAAGTTTTTGTTTCCCACCCTACCTTCTCCTTGGCTCAGAAAAACTTTTTCTTGAACAACAGTGACCATCATCAGGTTGGCATCCATGTTCTGAGGACTGTGAGATATGTATGTGTCAATGGCTTGAGTACGGTTATGTTATAACCAATTAGAGGTTGCTTGCTGGTTGGTGGGTGGAGCCACGCCAAGCTAGTAGACCACTAGCATTATATATGTTGTTAGCAAGGGGTTAGGGACATTTACCCCCATAGATGGCTGGAGGAAGAGGTTTCTTATCCCAGAGATCTTAGAGATTCTCTCAGTGCTCACTGGGCAACACCTCAGAAAAAAGTAATTCCCATTTCAGAGCTTTTATTTATCAAATTTGTGATTTCCCTTCAACAATGGCACATACATACAGCACAAGCTTTGTTGGAGGTAATGTAATATTTCATACATGTGATGTAATTTCATGTTTTCTGAAAACATCTTGTTTCATACTGAATCATCTTCCTCATTCTTACTGTCATTTAATGAAGAATGTTTTAAGTCAAATTTTACAACTGTTCTTGTTGAAAATTCACATTTCCAATGCTTAGCATTATTGCCAAAAAATTCCATTCTTAGAATGCAGACTTTATGGTCAAGATGAGAAAGAAATAAAAAAATAAAATTAAGACTAAATTTTCATGGAGAACTGACAAGTAGGGAACTTCCCTGAAATCTAATAAAGCAGTGAAAGGCCAATTTCTTATAAAGAAAATTATAACTGGATAAAGTTCAATACAAAAGGTTCAAGTCATCTAAAATTCAATGAAATTTTGAAGCTTTCAATTTCCAGATGTAATTACACACAATATATGGGGAACGATAAACTAATTGCCAAAAACTGTTAGTATCACAAAGCAGAACTTGAACTGAGAAGAAATGATAAAATAGCCATTCCTGATTAATATATGAAAAGCAAAACTATACAACAAACAGGCAACAGTATGTGAAATCCAAAGCAGCATATCAAAGTCAACAATGCTTCTGCCCACCTTGCTATGTATGATGTGTCTTGCCGCAACAGAAGCATGTGTACTAAACGGCGAAGAGTGCTGCAAATGCATTCACAATAACCACACTATTAAAAAATTACACTTAACTATCAAATATCTGCTTATCTAAAGGATTCTTAATGCATTCATCAGGACATTACAACAACTTTCATATTTCAATATGTAATATGCTGCCACTGAAGAAGAGTCCTGATGCGAGGGGAATTGTTCCTATATCTTAGTAAAACCTTTGTTGGGATGCATGCTTTGAGCCAGTCTTGTGAAAGGCAACTTGATGAATCAAAAGGGAAATTTCAAACAATGAAATAATTCTATATAAAATCAATTAATATAAGAGTCCACCAGTGCAGGCCCCAGGATCAAATACAAACAGTAAGATCAACACCAGTGCTAATCTTTCCTCCCTCAAACCTGCTGTGAACTATCACTGTCAGTTGTATAAATATGATGATGAAATCAAGGAAGCAAGGCGGAAGGAAGGTGCTAGGACCATCCTGCCTACTTGAACTTTACCCAAAGCATATCTACATATCTCTCCAAAGTCAGAATTCACTATACATGAAACTAAATGCAAGCTGAAACCATTTGCCTAGGTCAGATTGCAAAAACACCTATAAAGAAATTGTACAATCTTATCTACATTTAAACAAACCATGACAACTTTCCCTAAAAAAGAAGAAGAAAAAAAAAAAAAATGATTGTTCCCATAATTTTCTCCTTCAAGACTGTCAGGTATACACTGTTTTTTCTTTGGCTTATGTCATTTAAAAAAAATCTCTACTTCATCATCATTTGTAATCTTAATTATACTTTAAATACTTCCCCTTCGTGAGACAAAAATATTGTGATTTTGGGTCATGTTTACTTCATCTTCAGCTTCTTGTATGATCTGCTTCTTTAGTGTCATTTTCTTCAGTCATAGTCACTCCCAATGCCACATCTTCAAAAATTTTTCTGTCACTAATGTTTTGCAAATTACATGTCATTCTCTGGAACACTGAAATCTATTTGCTTTATGCATGGTTTACATGACAGATCAAATATGTCAAATGATTCTTACTTTAAATCATTAAAAATTCAAGAAATTATTTTTCATGAGTTTTCTAATAAGTGACAGTTCTTTTATATATCTATCTTTCTATCAAAACTAACTCCATTCTAAATTCTATGGAGTGGATCAATTATATACAAGCTCTTAAATGCACATCCTAAATCCATGCCCAAAGTGATATGGTGAAGCATGAATTTCCACATTTATAAATATGAGTTTCTTACTTTTACACCTTGCACTGATCTGTCAAGGTCGACAAACATTTCTATTCACACCACCTCTTTTTGACCAACATATAATATGCAATTTATTCTTCATGAATATACCAACCAAAGATACTTTCATATACATGTGCTTTTAATGATTTCATCTCATCACATCCTTATCCTCGGTCTTCTCTCTGTTGTTCTCGTTCCACCTACACTATGGAAATCAACAATCTCTAATGCTCTCATTTCTCACTTATCCTAACCCATACAACCTTGAGTTGCATACTGTTATATCAGAACTGGATCAAGATATCCTTAATGCCTATTCTTCACACTCAGATTTTTTTACTTGCCATTTCTTTCAGTGCACCTCCAATTTTTTTTGTTGCATGACTATTCTCAAACATAATTCTCCCACTGCCATCCTCAATGTACTTTGTTCTCAAACACCTAAACTCATCCAAAGCTCCCTATTTTCAACAAGCTGAATGGTGTTACATTATGACATTCCATCTGCTTCCAAATCTCAAGTCATGCTTTTCCTCACACTCACTTTCAGAATCCTCCTTCTTCAGACATCTTCGAAGTAGCCCGTCATTCCATCTAGCTCTTCCTCTAATCTAGCTAAAAATAGAGCACTGTCTGCATACAACAGCTGTGGCCATTTCTATTCTGTTCCAACATAAGTTTGTTGCACCTAATAACGTCCCAAAACTGAGATGTCGTCAGGTTGGATCAGGTTGGATCACAAAGGTTACCTCAGACCACCCCAAAAAACATGTATGTAGGTGAGTGTGTTCCCTGTATATGAATTATACAATGTATTCAACTTCTTGCTACCACATCTGCAAATACAATACACAAAAGATCTTACAAACTTTCTTCACTGCTCCTGTGACTTTTCATGCACTTGTGACACAAGATGTCGTGTATAATGTACTGAAACCAGAGCCTAACAACACCAGCCATACTTCACAGGATATTCTATACTTTACTTTGACAGCTTCATATGCCCTGGTTCAGCCCATCTCCAATCAATTCTATTTCATATAAACCTTTCATCCTGAATGTTCAGGTCCTGTTACCAAAAACCTTCTTCACTTCATCCATCCAACTTCTTGGTTTAAAAGTGTCCAATCAGAGAAGAGAGGGAATAAACGAGTTTACTACTAATAAAATATCACACAAATTTTGACAACTCAACAAGAAAGATGTACAGATTATTCAATGTGCTGCCAAGGGAAATAAGAAATCTGCATGGGATAAGCACAGGAACATTCAGAAGAGACCATGATAAATAACTAACAAGAGGTCAAGGTAAGTCCAAGACTGACAATCATACAAAGTGCATAGTGGCAAAGAACAGTTTTGTTAATCCAACAAAATAGAGGTGAATGCTATGTACTCGCCCTGCCTAATAGCAAAATTTCAAAGTATATACTCCCCCTTGTTCATTACACTTCTAAATCATGGATCCTCTTAGCCAATCTTACAGCATTAATCCTTTCCACATGGCCCAAGCAATTCAGTGTACCCTAGTCATCCCTCTCAACCTAACTATGCTTACTATCAAACCTCTCCTTACACAATCAACTCACCTCACACTGCATATGGTTCTCAGACATTTCATTTTCAACTCATCTCTCTCCCCCCCCATTGGCCCAAGGCTGAAAACCATACAATACTGTTGGGTCTTTCATACTTTCAAACATACCTATCTTTGCTCTAACCTTTCTTTCCACAGCTCATTACTACCCTCAGAATCTCAGCCTCATCTTCTACCTTACGACACATTTTAGCCACCATGGTTCCATCCGCTGTCAAGCCCATCTGCAAATACCTATAGCACTCCATTTCCTTCATGCCCAACCCAAACAAACTTAAAATCAAGCCATCCACTTTACCCCACTGCACATCAGTATCTTAATTTTCTTCTCAAATACTTATCTTTCTCCTTTCATACACTCTTACAAACTCTGTCTGTCAGTCAGTAGAACTGCCTACAAACTCACTTATGTTAAGTAGTAGCTGGTATGCAGCCAACCACCAAGGAGAAATATTACCAATACTACCCGCCTGGGTATTGGGAGGGTTAGCGAGGCTGCATAGATGTACAGATTATTCAATGTGCTGCCAAGGGAAATAAGAAATCTGCATGGGATAAGCACAGGAACATTCAGAAGA
>JAYMFT010318490.1:0-10031 GCA_038088735.1 Panulirus argus | reverse complement strand
ACTCTTAAGGTCGAGCTCTCTCTCTCTCTCTCTCTCTCTCTCTCTCTCTCTCTCTCTCTCTCTCTTCCTTCAGGTCTTCGACTACTCGCCCTGGATTTGAGGCAAGAAGGGCTAAGAGAAGGGAGCGAATATTAAGGTCGAGAATCGTGGTTCGAGAGCGTTTGCGGGGGGTGTCCCCCTGCCTTCGGGCCGGGTCAGGTCTGTGTAGGACTACTCTCCCTCCTTCGCGCTGGCGTTCCTGCTCCGTCCTCCTGACGGGGAATGATTGACACGAAGGGGGTAGGGGGGGGGGGTGACCGCACGCCGGTGTCTGGGTAGACGCCCGGAGAACTACCGCCATTGTGCCGCCCCGGCTCAATTTCACGGTTGGGGTGTCCGAGACGAATGTGGTTCTCAGGTGTGGTCGGCCATTCGGGTGGGGCTCCTCTCCAGGACTGAGGAGGATTCGGTAGAGGTGGCTGTAGCAGGCGCTGCTGGTGACGACCGCGTGGGGAACCAACTGCTTTCTCTCCTGCTGCCGCGCTTGGGGACCATGACCGTCATGGAGGGGTCTTAGCCACCGCGATATCTTCCAAGCCTCAGTTTGATAGTCGTAGTAGTAGTAGTAGTAGTAGTACTAGGGTCGTACCGACTTGGTGAAGGTCGACTGAGGCGTGTTCAGGGGCAGTACCGTCGTGTTCAAGGGGGCAGTACCGTCGTGTTCGAGGGGCAGTACCGTCGTGTTCAGGGGGCTAAACATCCTAGTAGTTCTAGGGCAGACTAAGCACTTCAAAGACAGAAGATAAGTTAGATGTTTCTCATTCTTCACACATTATTCTTATCATTGCTCGTTCTCATTGTTCATTTGTCAACTCAGACCTTTCAGTTTACCTTGATTGTGTCAACCCTATTTTTTTTTTTCTTTTCTTTTACGTATGTATATATTTACGTTTTGTTTACCTATCATTCTCACACTTTTCTCATTTTTTTGTAAGATCACGTACTCTGGTGTGTGTGTGTGTGTGTGTGTGGATACATATAAGAGGGAAGATATGGCACGTAAGTATATACAGGTTAAAGAGACGGGGCAACACAAGTGTAAAACTCGCTCCCCGTCCAGTATAGGTAGGTAATAACACACACACACACACACACACACACACACAGTACAAACACGTAACTACTACTTGGAGTACCTCTCCTACTACTACTACTTACTAATAGTAATTATTATTATTATCATTATTATTATTATTTTATTATTATTTTTATTATTATTTTTATTTTTATTATTTTTATTATGATCATCATTATTATTATTATTATTATTATTGATCGCCTTAAAGATCGGATCGTTAATTGGATAAGATTTTGTGTTGTTTTAATTACAGAGTTGTTAGAGGGTGATAATGGCGGCGTTGGGTACCAATTTATTTGTTTATTCGTTTATTTATTCATTTATTCATATTCTGTGCCTGGTTCGCCCTTTCCCGCTTGAGCGAGGTAGCGTCGGGAGAAGACAGATGGCTGAGACTCGAAGGAAAAATCCTGGCGTGACTCCTCCTTCTGTTCCTACATTTAGAAAGTGATGGTACAGGAGGGGAGGAATTTCAGGCCCCCACCCCTCCAATTTCCTTGCCTAATCTGCCGCCCCCTTTTAATTGCCTCCTGCCGCACGCAGGAAACACGTGGACATTTTTACCTCATTTTGAAAATATTTGTAAAAAAAAAAATGAAACTTATGTTTACAGGAAAGTTTGGGAATTACTTTTAGAAAGTAATTTTGTCCATTTAAAAGGCCTTACAGGCTAGTCAGCTTCTGCTGTTGGCCCCCAATTATATTTTCTGTTTTGGAACACTTTTGTTGTAACTTTTGTTCTTATATGTTGAAGTGAGTGTACATTAGGTGGGTTTGTACACCATAGGAATGAGTACAGTACATTGGTGAGTACTGTACGTGGAAGTGTACAGTATTTGGAGAGTTCAGTAGATGGATAGGTGGGTACAGTACTTAGAAGTGTACAGTACATGGGGAGGACAGTACGTGGGAGTGTACAGTACATGGTGATGACGGTATGTGGGGGTGTGCGGTACATGAGTACAGTACATGGATGAGAGTACAGTACGCGGGAGTATACAGTACATATATGTACTGTACAGGGGTGTACACTGCTACATAGGAGTGCATAGAAAGGGACTTTGTGTACATAAACCCTCGTTAACTTGCTGAAATATCTTAATTACTACCCCCAGGTCCACTAATCACTCCTCGGTCCCCTAATTACCTTATTAACAGACAAACAAGCCAATGTAGACGGCAGGTCGTGAGCTCAGGGTGTGAGGACGGATCATGACGCCTCCCAGGTCATGGCCCAGGTCATCAGCAGGTCCATGAGCCAGGTCGCACACCCCAGCGGTGACAGGTCAGGCCATCTGTTGGGCTAATGATGGTTTCTCGGTCACGTGACGACCTCCCGCAAATGACCTCTGATGTCTTTATTGGCCAGCCATCGTGTTGTTGTTATTGTTTTTGTTTATAGGTCGCGGTGTTGCTGTTATTTGTTATATATCGTGATGTTATTGCGTTTGGTTATCTAACGCGTTATTGATATTATTTATTATTTATCGTGATTTTGTTACTGTATTTGGTTATCTGTCGCATTATTTATTTTTTATCGTGATGTTATTGTTCCTGTTTATTTATCGCGTTGTTGTTATTTGTTATTTATCGTGATGATGTCATTCTCTTGATATCGTGGAGTGTTGTTACTGGCCAGGAAGGCATCAAAGATGGTACCAGAGTTAAGGAAAGCGAGTTACGGGTAAAAGCTGGCGGCTTTAGATTTGCCCGACATGGAAGAGAGAAGAGTAAGGGGTGACCCGATCACACACACACACCTCCGGGTAGTAGCGGTTAGCGTTCCTGACGCATGACGCATTCACGGGCCGCCCGCCCCGCCCAACAGGGTCCAGCGCACGAGTTCGAATCCCGGTTGCTGAGGCAGGCGGTCCACAGTCAACCCAGCTGTTCATCCACGCCTAGGGGTTTGCGGTCGATAAAATGGGTGGAATGAGATGGCTTTGATTAGGGCCTCGGTGACCCGTGCCGTCACAGATAACACGAAAGATAACTCCATTCTCTCCTGTCGGGTCATTTTTTTTTTCCAGGCATATTGCTTTCTCTACCACACACACACACACGTCTCACTCACCTCCCCAATCTCTCCCCTGCTTTGATTACCTCCCCATTAGCAGCAGCGCCGAGTCAACCCCCAATCCTTCCCCCCCCCCCTCTCCCCCACCCCCCCGTTAACAACGTAGTGAGAAAAGCCGCCCTTCCATCCTTCATGGGGATTATCCACACCTCCTCCTGGCAAGCGCTGGTCTAATCCCCCTTTCCCGAACCCCCTTGTGCATCCCCTACACCCCGAGAGACTTAATGGTTCCTCTCCTCGGGATTCGCTGGCCAGCGACGTGAGGTGAGGCTCGTCTTAATCGCACGAATAACGCTGGTTGATCCGAAGGCGTGGACGCCAGGGGCGCGCTGACCGGTCGAGGAGGGACAGCGGCTGGAGGAGGGAGAGAGAGAGAGGGAGGCAGAGAGGCGGCCTCGAATTACCCTCTCCGACAGCCATTAGCGCCTCGTTGGGACTCGTTCCACGGCCCCGAGCCTCGTTCGGTGAATATTGTCATCATTCAAGTCGCCAGGAACGACGAGGGTGGAGTGCGTGCCAATCGCCTCATTGATTCCTGACATTCGTAGCATTGATGTGGGAGGACGGTGTGTGGAGACGCCAGGCGACAGAAGGCCTGATGGTCTGTGACCAGGTTATCTGCTGGAGGAAAGTATATAGGAAGGACAGATAACAGAGGACCTGATGGTCTATGACGAGGTTATCTGCTGGAGGACATGGGGGAAGCCTGATAACAGAAGACCTGATGGTCTGTGATCAGGTCATCTGCTGGAGGACATGGGGGAAGCCTGATAACAGAAGACCTGTTGGTCTGTGACCAGGTCATCTGCTGGAGGACAGTACATGGGAAGGACAGACAACAGAAGACCTGATGGTCTATGACGAGGTTATCTGCTGGAGGACATGGGGGAAGCCTGATAACAGAAGACCTAATGGTCTGTGATCAGGTTATCTGCTGGAGGACATGGGGGAAGCCTGATAACAGAAGACCTGATGGTCTGTGATCAGGTTATCTGCTGGTGGACAGTACATGGGAAGGACAGACAACAGAAGACCTGATGGTCTATGACGAGGTTATCTGATGGAAGACAGTATTAGCATCATAAACTTGTTATGTATATAGTTGAAGATAGGATGGTAAGAATGAAGGCTTACTTGGACAAGTACCTTTCAGGTTTAGATGATGGGAGAGGTAGATGCATTCGAGACAGTGCTGTCGATAGCTTCATTGATGTCGTGGGAGCATTTCTGATAATTCTAAGAGCACTGTGGAGTCTGAGAACAGTTGGAGTAACTGGGACGGTGGGTTAAACAGGAATGACTGTGGACTTGAGCGTTAGTATGAGCGGTTGCATGTGTAATGTCTTTGAGCACCAAACGGATTGTTGTTTTTGGTTCTTGATGGGCGAAAAAGAGATATGTGAGATGTCGCCCGGATGGCGGGAAGAGATGAGATAAATGCCACGAGAAAGGAAGTCCTGCGAAAGATTGTATCTTTCTTCCCAACTCTTGCTAATTGGAGCCTCGGTGTATCTTAAAATACCCTAAGCCGCGGTGCTGTATTGAGGTATACATTTATAAAGATGGCCAACTTGAAGATGTCATTCTTCATGACACTAAACATACCCGCTACAGGCTTCAGTATTGGTCGTGACAGAGTCTGTATTTTAAGGCTCGTGGTTCTGAACTCGCTGGTTGAGGAGAGGACAGGTGTTGTAAGGTTTGGATCACGGAAAGGACAGGTGTGTCGATGAGAGTGACCCGTGACTCGTCGAATGCGTAACACTGCTGGACAGGTTTAAGTAACACCTCTTGACTGTCATTCCTAACCCAGGTATATAAAGAGAGATTCATCTAAACGTCTCACTTGTGGGCGTCGTGTCATTTCTGGAATACCTTCAGTCCATATATAAAATCCATCCATTCATACGTGTGCATCTGGATGGAGTTGATGTACACTTGATCTGCCTCACTGTTCATGGCAGCAACACCAGCGGATGGGTGTTTGGCAGTCTTCGACCTTGGTGGAGTACCGCAGGGCTTTATATTGTGGCCGTCTTTGGTTTTAGAAGTCCTGTGGGTCAAGATGGGGGCATAGTCGGGCTGTTGAATCCCGGTAAGGCTTCCACGCGTCGCTCCTAAGGGACCTGTAGAAGTGACTGTTGAACCTAGGAGGGAAGCGTCGCTCCTGAGGGACCTGTAGAAGTGACTGTTGAACCTGGGAGGGAAGCGTCGCTCCTGAGGGACCTGTAGAAGTGACTGTTGAACCTGGAAGGGAAGCTTCGCTCCTGAGGGACCTGTAGAAGTGACTGTTGAACCTGGCGTCATTATCCTAACTGGGAGGTGCGGTTGAGCCTGGCTTTACCTTCCTCCATAGTCGACCGTCGCTGTTTATTTCTTCTGTTGAATCGTCGGCTGCAACTCGTGCAGGGATGGGTTTGGATGTATGTTGTGTGTGTCTCTACTTCAAAGCCTGTTATTATTATTATTATTATTATTATTATTATTATTATTATTATTATTATATTTATTATTGTTATTATTATTATTGTTATTATTATTGTTATTATTGTTATTATTATTATTGTTATTATTGTTATTATTTATTATTATTATTATTATTATTTATTAATATTATTAATATTACTATTATAATACAGCCACAGACCACCCTAAGGGCACACTGCTCGCCCTTTTAAACGAGTTCCAAACCAATTGACCTTTTACACTCGGAAGTACTCCATCCCGTAATGTGGGTCAATAAATGAATACTAAACAACTATCATTTACGAGAAGACTCTTGTATTTTTTTCCAAGTGCTGGGTGGCGAAAGATCTTTGAGAGCTCAGTTGAGCTCCGTGGCTTGTCTCTTTTTTTTTTTTTTTCAAGACGAACGAATGTTTAAAAACTGTGTAAACGTGTAAACATGTTAACTTGTTGTTGTCATGTGGCGCCGGTAATGTCGGCCGTGACGTCACGGTCTGAGGGTAAATAACACCGTCCCCCCCTTCTCCCTCCCCCCAGCCCCTACCCATCCCCCCCTCACCCGCCCCACGCGGGGGTAAAGGTAAGAGTTCGGCCCCAGGTGTTGAGGGGAGGAGGGGGGGGATGGCACCTGTTTTGTCACAGGTGTTGACGTGCACCTGCCAGGGAGATAGAGCACCTGTTTTGTCCACAGGTGTTGAAGGGCACCTGCCAGGGGGATAGAGCACCTGTTTTGTTCACAGGTGTTGACGAATACCTGCCAGGGATATAGAACACTTTTTTAGACACAGGTGTTGACGTGCACCTGCCAGGGAGATAGAGCACCTGTTTTGTCCACAGGTATTGACGGGCACCTACCAGGGGGATAGAGCACCTGTTTTGTTCACAGGTGTTGACGGGCACCTGACAGGTAGATGAAGCACTTGTTTTGCCACAGGTGTTGACGGGCACCTGCTAGGGAGATAAAGCACTTTTGTCCACAGGTGTTGACGGACATCTGCTAGGGAGATGGAGCACTTGTTTTGCCACAGGTGTAGACGGGCACCTGCCAGGGAGATAGAGCAATTGCTCAGACACAGGTGTTGATTTGATAATTGCAGCATTTGTTACAGGTGTTGAGGGGCTTGTGGCGGGGATATATATATATATATAACATTTGTTACAGGTGTTGAGGGCCTTCAACACATGCAGCGGACATATAACATTTGTTACAGGTGGTGAAGGGAGCACATGCTAGGGAGATACAGCACTTGTTGCAGGTGTTTAGGGACACCTGCTTGGGATGTATATGATTTCTAACAGGTGCTGAATAGAGCACCTGTTTGGGTGGGGAGGTTAGGGCACTTCTCCAGTGGTGTGAGGTAGACACGGCAAGTGCTTCACCGTCGTGCTCAGTGGGTCGTACCGTCGATCTCAGTGGGTCGTACCGTCGCGCTCAGTGGGTCGTACCGTCGCGCTCAGTGGGTCGTACCGTCGCGCTCAGTGGGTCGTACCGTCGTGCTCAGTGGGTCGTACCGTCGCGCTCAGTGGGTCGTACCGTCGCGCTCAGTGGGTCGTGCCGTCGTGCTCAGTGGGTCGTACCGTCGTGCCCGAAGGAGTCGTCCTTCCCCGGAGCATCACGGCCGTCGGCTCGCCAGCGGTGGTAATGTAATTAATCAACTTTATCACAATGTTTTCATTATCCGGCCCCCGTGGGGGGAACGGGGTGGGGTGAGGTCTCTGTGACAGGGACCCCTCTTTGTGAGCGCCGTCTCTGTAATCGCATTTGCGCTGCGCCTCGCGGCTCGGCGCGGTGAGCTGCTATCGTCGGCGTGACGGAACTAAACGGTGATTTGATAACGTCAGATGCGCGCCGGTAGCGAGAACGACAGAACAGTGCGCGTATCGTTAGAGGGGTCGGGGTGTGTTGTTTACAATATGGCGGCCGGGAGGATGTGATATGTCTCTTACACGTATGACGTGAGATTTTTTTTTACAATATGGCGTTAGGGACCAAGACATATCTCTTACACGTATGACGTGAGGTTTTGTTTACAATATGGCGGTGGGACAACAAGCCATGACCCATACACGTATGACGTGAGGTTTTGTTTACAATGTGGCGGTAGGGACGAGACATATCTCATACACGTATGACGGGAGGTTTGTTTACAATATGGCAGTGGGGACCAAGACATGTCTCATACACGTCTGACGTGAGGTTTTGTTTACAATATGGCGATAGGGACCAAGGCATGTCTCATACACGTATGACGTGAGGTTTGTTTACAGTATCACGTGACTAACAGCATTCCCCCCCTCCCCCCCCACACACACCCACACTACGACACGCAGAGGACTCAGCCCTCTCGTAACGACCCTGATTACGTCATTAACCATCACTACTCCCGTAATACATATAAACAAAGCAAAAAAAAAAAAAAAATACGTACCGTAAATGTATTCAGATCGCCTGTGTGTGTGTGGGGGGGGGGGAGAGGGGGGTATACTAGTGGACCGGACGTGAGCGAGGCCTCGGTTAATGAAGACAGAGTCGAGTCCCTTAAAATGAATAACTATTGGGGACCCGAATCTGACCTAATTTTATTAAGGACGCGGCTAACGAGGCGGGAACATTACCGGAGAGGGAAGCCATCGAGGGCCAAACGGCAGAATAATGGAGGCGCCAGAGGACATGGCTGGCGTAATGGGATTAGCACCACGGAAAACGGGTTATGGTGGAGAGCTTATTGAATGAAGAGGAGGTGGGGAGGGCGCGGCGGCGGCCAGAGCCGTAAGGGCGACGGTGGCCCAGGGCTGGTTATGGGACGATCGGCCTTCAGGGCAGATGGTGGTTTGGTGGGAAGGGATGGTGGGGGGGCGGGGGTCTTTGGTGCCACTCGGCGGTGCAGGAAGTGATGGTTGGGCTGTTAGCACAGCAGCCATGGCGGATGAAGTGCCCCCTTCATCATCCGCACGGTTTGGAACGTGGGTGATCGTCCTTGTTGCCGCCATCGCGATGCGACCGCGAAAAAGCGCAAAAACCTGCCTTTTAAACGTGAAGAGCTCTAAGGTTTCGCCGCGTAGGGAAGGAAACAGACGACACTCACAACTGTCCACCAGCCTTGACTTGCCAGAGGTCACACAGTAATCATAAGGCGCAGCGGCTCGCCCAGTATTACGTACGTGATATAGCTGAGGACGGAGGGGGGGTTACACAGGCAGCCAGCTCTCGGGAGCAGGAACCCGGAGTGATACCTGTAGAACAGGGAGAAAAGGAGCCAACACTTGCGGCTTAAGGCAAGTGGGTCAAGTCCTGAGGTCAGGCAAAGGGAGTTGATAAGTTATATTGCTTTCGACTCGACTCCGTCGTCAAGTCTCCCTAAGCTCCTCCTTCATTTCCCAACTTTATGAATGTCAGGACTCGCTAGACTCAGCCCAACAATTAACATTTAAAAGTCTGACATGGCCATGTCGTCCATTCTTCCGGGAAATAACACAAACTGGACATTGAAGGAATAAGTTTCCCAAAAGCTGAGAGTGTTATTTACGTGCCTAAATGATTTTTCTTATCAGCATCTGTTCCATATCCATAAGGGACCTCATTTGCCCAACTATGGAATATTTCTTGCCATGTGGGATGGCTTCTCTTCCACCTGTCTCTTGGCCAGAGTTGAACCACAGTTATTCCATCCCTTCAGCTCTCCTGTTATCGTCTCTCATCAACTATTCCTCTCCGTTCGCCAATATGTTGCTTCCACCTCCTTATTCTTTTGTTATTATTTCGTCCACTGATTTCGTCAACTGTGTGCGTGTCTCGTCCATTATGACTCGGGCCTGCAGGATGCGGCTTGATGCTGCTTTCTGTAATCCTTTTGTGGAGGCCAGCCACTCGAGGATTGACCGTTATGTTGCCCCCTTTCCTCGCACAGCGAAGCTGTGGAATTTCCTCTCGTCTCTCCCACTTCCCCTGACCCTTCCATCCCAGACACTCGGGTCTTTTAAACACAAAGGTACTCAATCATTGCCCCATGTTCTTACAGTGTATATATTTCACCTCTGAACCGCATACCCATGACTCGGGAAGTGATTTCGCTCGTGCTGTACTGGGCAGCTGTAAAATGGAAAACGTATTTTGTAGAGCTGCAGAAATATCAGTCACGTAAGGTCACATCCATCGCATTGGTCAGTGACGAGTATGGAGATAGTGCTGATCGGACTGATACCAAACCACACACATGTAGAGAGAAAAATCCTTTGAAGAACATAGATGACAGATAGGCCGAGGAAAATCGAGTGATATATATATATATATATATATATATATATAGAGCGTTCCCAGCTGCTACACAAAAGGTCTGTGTTCGAATCCTTGCTGTTGGAGGGCATTATGTG
>JAYMFT010318479.1:0-10031 GCA_038088735.1 Panulirus argus | reverse complement strand
ATGTATAGCAGTTTATCCTGCCCCTGCTACTGAGTGTAGCGCAGCCTTTGAGCTAAAGGAGCCTCTGGAAAAAAAAAAAAAAAGCGTCTGAGGGTAACACGAGGACCCCATCAGAAAGGGATCCAAGAGTGATCATTTGTGAATAAATATATGGTGATGTATTTGGATCAAATCAAGTCGAAATCTTCATTTATTTGGGTGTATAAGAATGAAGTAATATTTTAAGGGGATACTTAATGAAAAATTGGAAAGAAAAAGCGTG
This sequence comes from Panulirus argus, assembly GCA_038088735.1. NCBI lineage: Eukaryota > Metazoa > Arthropoda > Malacostraca > Decapoda > Palinuridae > Panulirus > Panulirus argus. The sequence goes on along the minus strand of JAYMFT010318479.1, from coordinate 9,769 downwards.
GAATAATAGTGGATGGTGAAATAGTGAATAAGTCAGACCCGATTATCTTACGTCTACGCAATAAAGTAATACCTTAAACTAAATCACTGTATTGCCGTGGGAAAAAAATCATATCATAAACAGCAGGATATCACCCAGTCACAGACGAGATGTTATCACTTTTCTATTGAAAATTTAACAGATGTTAACTGATTAGACGGAGCCCTTAGAATGTCAGTGTGTGTGTGTGTATGTGTGTGTGTGTGTGTGTGTGTGTATGTGTGTGTGTGTGTGTGTGTGTGTGTGTGTTAAATCTAAGTACACCACAGAAGAATTTCTCAGAAAGAAAACTTTTTGAAAAATTCATGCCTTTTGCATATCGTGGATACGACATCGGGCTGGATGCCTAGAGGAATCCTGGGAGTGTGGAGTGGTGTGGGAGAGGAAAGAAGTAAAAAGGGTGGGCAATAGACCCCTGGGGGACCTCAGCCCAGATGCTTTATTGTCAATCAAGCAAGACTATGCAGGAAGGTCCGTAGCCACCATTTGCTTGGCTGATTTTGGTGTTGTCTGGTCTTTAGGCCTATCAACTGCCAGGGTCATTAATTAGGCCGTCAGCGTCAAGCTGTTACATCATCCATTAACTGAAAAATTCGTTAATCCACCTCTAAGATTTTAAGGATAATTTTAAGACGTAAATGTGAGTGGCTCTATACATGGCCTGTGACACGGGAGGATGAGTCTAAAGTACCCTTTTGTAAATCATCAGCTAATTATCACATAAATTGTTTAAAACCAATAGAAAATACACTGGATTGAGGAATAACTCAAACAGTTCTTATCAGGATTTCCGATATCGTTATTCGTGATGATCTTATTCAGTAAATACGTTTAGTTATCATACCACTGGGAAATACACTATTAGCATCTTCCAGGATCATTCAATTAGCCCTTTACACAACAGTGTTACAATTCTATACGACCGTCCAATTAAGCATCTTTACATTTAGTGTTCGAAGCCTCCTAGAATGCAAGACATCTATAGGATCTCTTAATGTCTCCATAAACCCCCATAATGAATGTTATTATCCCCATAACACGGTAGAGGGACACAGATAATTAGATTCCGTCTCACTTCAGCAGAGATTAACGAAGCCGGAGTTCTTCAAGGTGGGGTGTTGGTTACGTCTGTGTTTTAATGTGTGTCTCGCGTATAGTGGTAAACTTATCATATAGCTGCAGTATGTATACTGTATAGGATATAATTATATAGTTATATTAATCAAGTTATGCCTAATAGGCATAGCCGTAACGAGAACTCAAATGGAATCGTCAAAATGAAAAGTTGTCCTAAATTAAGGCACTAATAGTCTGTTAATACTATGTAATTTTTTTTATTAATATGCGGTGAAAGTAAATGCCTCATTTGTAATAAATAGAAAATTATGTTTTTTATTTTTTTCTTTACATATTTTTAAAGTTTATCTCCTACTTCCATATCGGAGACGGATAAAAATATAGAAGAAGAGACAGATAAGCAGAAAGAGACGTTAACAGAAAATGGTTGTTCTCAATGTGAATAATACGCCATACATACATATATACATACATACACACATACAGTACCTCTCCCTAACCTTACTCCTTCTGCCACGCCCTAGGAAGCACAGGTACTTCCCTCACCCCTTGTACTAACTCCAGGTACTTCCCCCATAGCCCTAGTACTAACCCGAGTCCCCGCCGCCCCCAGGTACGGTGTGGTGGTCGGAGCTGTCCAGGGTCCTGCCTCAAAAGGATCGTCTGTCTGTCTTCAACATCCTGGCCGCCATCGCCGGCACCACCGCCCCCTCCACACAAGGTAGGCAGGCGGCCCCCCTGCCCCTGGCGGCGGAGGGTACAGCCCTACCCTAAGGAAGGGGGACGGTAAAGGGCATTTTAAGGGGGTATGTTTCTTCTTAGGGAAGGAGTTAAAGGAACCCCTTAGTGGCATGTAGCCCTTTAAGGGTGAATTGTAAGGAGGTCAATAGGGGAGAATATACATTTTCAGGGAGAAAAACAACGTTACTACAGGGGAAAGATGTAAGCACCCTTTGGAAGTTAAGGGGGTCAGAGGGAGACTTACACAACCATTTATAATGGGTGAAGGGGCCTCACAGCTGGTTTGCACACCTGGGGAAGGGGCAGAAAGATAAAAGGGATGGATATACCCTTTGTGTGAAGCGGTAAGGGTGAACAAAGGGGGACATTCACCCTTAAGGGATAGCCAAATGGGGAGTGAGAAGCCATTCTAAGGGATGTACACTTTAGGAGGAAGGGGTTTACAAGGATACAGAACAGTGACACCCCCTTCTTAGGGGTGAGAAAAGTACATTGATTAGCTAATCCCCAGCTGACTTGACACCACCAACACCAGAGTGTGAACACTCTCTCCCTCCCCGTTGAATACCCTATCCCTCGTTCTTCAAGACGCACACTCTCTCTCTCCTTGACCACCCCTCCCTCCCTCTCGAACACACACTCTTTCTCCCTTGCTGAAAACCCATCTTTCCTTCATCACCCTCTCTCTCTCCCTGTGTAACTATCCCTCCCTCTTAAACACTCTCTTTCCCTCTATTGAATACTTCCCTCCCCTCTTGAACACACTGCCTTCCACTTGAACTCTCCCTTTATCGCTTTTGAACACCCTCTTCCTCTCTCATGAACACTCCTCCCTTCCTCTTTAACACTTCCTTCATCCTCTTGAACGCTCCCATTCTCCCTCTCTCTTGAACACTCTTTCCATTCCTTCCTCCTGAGCGCCTCCTCCTTCCCACTTAAAAAAAAAAAAATCCTTCCCTTTTGAACGTCTCTACTCTCCCTCCCTCCCTTTTGAACACCCCCTTCCATATTCCTTGAACATCCTCCCCTCCCTCCTCCTTGAACACCTTTTCATTAAGTTCCCCAGCAGCTCTCTCACACAGCTGTAAAGATCTTAAGTTCGTTAGCCTCGAGTTTAAAACTTCCAAGTTCAAACTCTTTGATCTTCCGGGTCACGCAGCGAGAAGTTAGTGCTAAAGGGGGGAGGGGGGGGGAATATGTAGTAAGGGTTGTTGTTCAACGCAAAGCCATAGGGCGTTAGCTCTTAGTGTATTTTTATCCTCGAAAATATACATATTTTGTAACAGCTTTGTAACCAGCTAATGAATTTTCACTTACGGTGGAGTATATTAATAGCCGCAATCTTGTTGGGATGATGAATCCCCTAATGACCCTTGTAACTACCTCGCGACGGTATAATTAACAAGGAGACAGCTTAACGAGGTTCATGGGATAGTTAGGTTAGGCAAGGGGAGGGAGGGGGAGGGGGAGGAGGCTCCCCGCTGAGGATAAATTTGTTCTGTATGTTAAAAATCGTTTATTTTTAGGTGATCAGGTTTTTCATTTTCTAAACTGGTCCCTTTCTTGGTGTTGATCATAGTTTAACTGTAATTTTACAAGTGTTCTCTGTGTGATTTTTGGCATTGATATTTCTGTTACCCGTAAGGTTAATGTGATAGATTAATTCTAACCATAGTATTTGCGTTAGTGTTGACATGAACTGTATAATTAACATATCCTGTAGTATAAATTTATTCTGTAAGGTTAATATTTCCTTTAGTGTTGATATTAGATATGATATTGATCATTCTGTAGTATTATATTTTCCTGTAAAGCTAATGCTTCCATTAGTGTTGAAATTAAGTGTGAAATTAACATATTCAGTAGTGTTAACATTCCATATTAAGATAACATTCTTGGTCTTGAGGTCCTTAGCAAGAGTCATTAAATTTATGTATGTTAGTATTCCTTTTAAAGTTAAGATTCTGAGTTCTTTAAAAGAACACAGATCTTTACTAAGTTTTAACATTTTTCTTTATCTTCATATTAATAAAACAAAACAGATTAACTGTAATATATCGCAATGTGTCTGTGTTCCTGATGTGTTCTGCGCGCGTAGGTCCGGTGGCCATGCGATACGAGGCGTCCACGTCCGTGACCTTCCAAGCGGCGGACCTCCTGGCGGAGGAGGAGCATGAGCCGGAGGACGAGTCCGACATGTGGCACATCGGGGAGATACCCTGGGGGCCCTTCACCCCACACTTCCTGAACTACGTCCTAGCTCACCTCATCTACGCAGGCAGGTGAGTGACGAAGAGACAGACAGACAGACAGACAGAATAAGTGAGAGAGACAAGACACAGAAAGATTGAAAAGCCACACACAATATTTTTTTAATGAAAAATGTAATTTTCACCGTACCATTTCGACCAATTTCCTCCTCCGTGAGACCCATCCACCAGCCGTCAGAGTTTCCATTTCTCCAGTGACACAAATTACTTAGGGTACGAATTGCTCGACCACTTTCCACTGGCCGACTTTTAAGAAAAAAAAATATATATGTAAATACTGAACAGAAAATATAAATTGACTCATGGCTTGTAAAAATAGTAAACAGAATTACATAGCTTCAGTTTTTCTTTACGTTCATTACCCGTGTTTGTCAGAGAGGAGTCACTTCCTGCAGCGAGTTGCAGCTCCGACTGAAGTAATTGAATAGCATAATTGCCAGAGTCCCCCGTGCAAAAGCTCCATTTTCGTTTAGAGCTTCAGTCTGCCTTTTTCTTCCCCCGTCAGGTACGCTGGCGTCTTTTGGGGCACTAACAAGAGCCTGGGGCTTGTCTTCTTCATCCAACTTGTGCTCAACGCTGCCCAGAGCATCTTCGCCATCAACGGTTTCCAGGTGAGTGTGTTTTAAGTACAAGTTTTTGTTTTTCTTTGGAGCCTTACAGTATTTTTTTGCAGTTTTTTTTTTTTGTTAGATTAATTTCCATGCCATTTTTGAACGCCATATTTGTATGTCAGGCTTTTTAACTGTCGGAACTGAATGAAATCGATGAAGTTGTGTGCTTGAATGTTATTGCCTCATATTCTATACCAGAACTTTCTAGATCAAAGTGCTAATTGGCGTAAATTTTCATGCAACACAATTTTTTGTTGACTAGAGTTTACTATACAACCTGCGTCAGAATTTTTCCGCTGAACATTTTTTGTGATAAAGTTTTCATACGCCGTTATCAGTCTGCTCCGGCATTTTTGTACGTCAAGGGATTTTCTATTGATCAGAAGATTGTTTTTCGTCAATATCGTCTCTGTTATGTGTGTGTGTGTGTGTGTGTGTGTGTACCAGATTTTTTTGATAAATAGTTTTGTTCATCGATACTGTCTGTAGTGGTAGAATGGAAGCGTCACATGGTGGTTTTTGGAAATTTTGCACATAGATTTTTAAGGAGTCTGAAAACTGGAAAATTCTGATATGTATGTTGATAAAATCATTAAGGGATGAACCTGGTTGTCAAACAAACTCATTAAGGGGTCCATTGTGTGTATTTAATGCATCCTTTTATTGTCTTTTTTTTTTTTTGCTCTTTTATGTATCAAAATAAGAATTTAATATGGGTAGGGCATATTAGCTTTAAACTTATCTTGGAAGAAGTTAACAATGCATGGAATCTGCATAGTTACGTCGAATGTCAGAGAAAGTTACCAGAGTAAAGTATAACTTTTGCTTCAGATTACAGGTCATATGATCATGTTCTATTTTGGTTTGTGTGTAATTGAATTGTGGGATGCGTTCGAATTTGATATTCTTTATCTGTCCATAGCCACAAAATCCAAAAATATACACACAATGCTGTTGTATTAATAGATTTTGTTTAGATTGTAGGTGATACAATAGTGCTCTATTTCGGTGTGGTGTAATTAATTTGCAGTAATGACTCGGGTTAAAAAATGTTCTTTTGCTACTTATAGCCACTGAGTCCAACAATATATATACCTGCGGTACTGTTCTCAAAACAGATTTTCATTCTCTTTTCACCACGTGCTGCGGCTGCGCTGGTGAGCAGGTGCTGTACAAGGTGCACGTGGTAGGGGCCGAACACGTGCTCCCGGTGTTCGAAGGCTTCCTGCTGCCGCTGCCGGCCTGCGTGGGCGTGTTCACTGCCTCCCAGGCCATGGTGCTCGCCTCGGGCTCCGTGCTCTACCTGTACGGCTTCGTCAAGTTCAACGCCTTCCTGAACGCCGAGAAGGAGAAGTACCACATCCTGACCAAGCACGGCCACCAGGTAGGATTTCATGTTTTTTCGAGAAGGATGGAGGATCAGTTGGGATTTGATTGCTTTTTGGGGGATGTAGGATTAGGAGGGATTTGATGGTTTTTGGAGGGAGGGGGGTATCGATGGATCACGAGGAGAGGCTCGAGAGTGGATTTTGATGTGGATCGTGCATGATTTATGGGGGACGAATCGTGGATCATTTAAAGGTGGATTCCTCGGTGGTGGATCACTCACAACAGAGGGCTAGTAACTATCCTGTGGTGGATCGTATAGATACCCCAGGGGCTTTTGGGAAAGGCTGGGTGGATCAGTGAAAGGTATGTGGATCCTCTCTCACTTGCGGATCACTTGGCGGTGCTATTATAGACAACATGGTTCAGTCATTAGCTCTCGTAGTGGATCAGAAACCTAAAAGAGCAACATCTTGATTTATCATTATTGATCTTTGATTTCCAAATGATTCTTTACAGATCTTTGTTAATGTTTATTCACATAAACTCACATATATCAACTTCACACACTTACATTGACTGAAGGATAGCAGCCATTTGCGTGTTCTACTTTCACTACAGGTTCCATATATATATATACTGAAGAAAGTTAAGACTTTTCAATTCTCTATAACTTGTTGGCTGTCTGGGATTTGTAATAAGCCAAAAGAACTATACGAGTAATTAACCGATATGGTAATTAGCTTTAGATGCAAAGACCGGAAGAATGATAAAAAGTCTTTAGGTGCAAAGAATTTCAGATAAGAAAATATCTAAATGTCCTTAGATTCAAATACCCTAAAGATCTCTTAAAAATCCTAAAATCCAAAGACCCCACAATCCAGATTCTGAAATGAAAACCTTAGGGACCATGACCCTTTAATTCCAAAGAATTTAATATCAAAAACCTTCGGATCCAGAGACCCTTAAACCCCCCCCCAAAAAAAAAATAAGATGCAGATGCTCTCTATTCCAAAAGACTTTAAAAACGAATATGACCCTCGAATCCCAAAGACGTTATCATAGCATCCAAAAACCTTTCAGGAATACATGCTCCCCCCCCCCCTTCCCCTCCCGTATCGAGAGAGAGAGAAAGAGAACCCCTTCTTAACGTCTTTAAAGGATTTATATTCAACCCATAAGTCCAGCTAATGTTAACCTCGTGCACCAGGGGGTGGGTAGTTCCCTGAGCCCTGAATTGGACCTAGATACCATTAAAGATTTCAAAAAAAGAACATTAAGAACTTGACCTCTTGAGCACGACTTTGTGGCCTTAGAGCAACATCGACGGCACGACCCTTGGACGCCACGTGCGGTACGATCCTTGGACACGACGACGGTACGACCCATGGGCACGACGGTACGACCCTGGCACTATGTACCGTACGACCCTTGGACCCCACGTACGGTACGACCCTTGGACACCACGTGCGGTACGACCCATGGGCACGACGGTACGACCCATGGGCACGACGGTACGGCCCTGGCACTATGTACGGTACGACCCTTGGGCACTACGTACCGTACGACCCTTGAGCACCACGGTACGACCCTTTTGCACGACGGTACGACATTTGGGCACTACTTTACGGTACGACTACCCTTGGGTCGATATCGTAGCATGGACTCTGATGACATCAGTGACCCTTCAGATTTTTTCAGGGTGGGTTGCAGGTCAGGTGATGACCTGACCTGACCCCTCTAAGCTCCCGGGGGGGGGGGGGGAGTTTTCGTGCTCAAGTAACAATTATAACTTCCTAGATGTATTATTTATTTATTTATCTTGATTTGAGTTTTCAAAGGGACCCTAAACTTATTTACCGATTATAGAAGCCCTGGAGAAGGGTAAGGGGAGGGGGGGGGGAAGGAAGGGGAGTGTTGTTGTGTGGGGCGGGGTGGGGTGGGGTGGCCCTTCCTTGCCTTCTCCAATAGACCCTCAGAGACGCTTAAGTCCGTTGCCCCCAACAAACAAACAAGCACTCGGCCCTCAAAGAGCCCCCACCCCCCCCCCCCCCCCCCCCCCCCCCCCCCCCCTCCAATGGCGCGCCGGTGGCTTGATCCCACTCGGAGTTCCAACTTACCTGATTGGTCCTCCTTCAGTCTATAAGACGCGCGCTTGGTTCCGCCAATTAGCGCTCGGCGCCCAGACGTGGCGCGTGCTGATTGGCTGGTCTTGAGTTTGTCCGTTTGAACGATTTTTCTTTTTGGATTTAGTAATGTTTCTATGTGCTTGGTGAACGATTTTTCTTTTCAATTAAGTGATATTTCTATGTGATTGAGGAATAACTGATTTATATCATTACAGAACTACTCAGTCGGTTTGTTATTAGGAACTCAAATGAATGTTATTCAACCAGTCTTGTAGTTCTCCTTAACAGTCAACTGCTGTTCAAGTCATTCAACCAGTGAGTCAATCAGATGAGTCAGTTGTCTGACTGTCTGACTGGACAGTTACGAATATGGTTGTAGAATCAGCCAATTACAAAAATGGGTATTGAATCAGTTACCAAACTGGTTTATCGAGTCAGCCAGTTACAAAATTGGTTATTGAATCAGACAATTGCAAAATTGGTTATCGATTCAGCCAATTACAAAATTGGTTATTGAATTAGTCAGTTACCAAATTGGTTCATTGATTCAGCCAATTACAAAATTGGTTATTGAATCAGACGATTACAAAATTGGTTATTGAATCAGACCATTACAAAATTGGTTTTTGAATCAGACGATTACAATATTGATTATCGAATCATCCAATTACAAAATTGGTTCTTGAGACAGCCAAAACCCACGCACTGATTGGGCTCACCATTCCCGCCAATTTCTACGTTTGTTCTTTCAGTCAATCGGTGATTGGTCAGTCCTTCACTATCTTCGCTCGATACCTTGAAGTAATAAGATAGCCCATTATTTCTAAGTAATAAAGCAAGAAGTCTCTAATAGTAAAAATGCTAAATAATAGCAAATGTGAATTGGTTTTATTAACAATAAGGAGGAACAGGCCTTTTAAAACCCATTATCTCGGGTGTATAGATAATGGGGAAGACGAAGAACCAATTTTATGTGGGGAATAGAGATATGTACAAGACATGGGTAGATGTGCTGCACGCTGGGTTAATATATTTTAAGAAAAAAATTTAGATTTTTTTTATTTTAGAAAGATTTTTTTTGTGTGATTTTTAGGTTTTGATGACCAATTGTCGTCTTCTGGTTGAAGCAGACCAGACCACTCACCAGTACTGTGCGGAGGGTCGGTGGGAGATTATGCTTCCTTGCGTCACGCTTCTGCGTCACCCCTTGCGTCACACACCTGCCTCACTCCTTGCCTCATACTTTGCGCGATTCACGCTGTCGTATATCCCTTTGCGTCAACCAACCCCCCCCCCCCGACACAACCCAGATACACACCCCCAGAGAGCATCTAAGTACCCCCGTAAAAGCTTCCCCCACGAGAGATGCTCATCCCCGTACAGACCTTCACTTAAGGGGAGTAAGATAAGCACATACCTTCCGTGTGTGTATATAGAGACCGATATTGTCTCGGGGGCGGAACAGATAAGGTCGCGTCGGCAGTGATTATAGAACGGGAGAAGCGACCCTACGGGGACCACTGCGTCAGGTAATCAGCTCCAGGCCCACCCCCCCCCCCCCCCCCCCCCCCCCATC
>JAYMFT010318468.1:0-10031 GCA_038088735.1 Panulirus argus | reverse complement strand
TCCCTCCCTCCCTCTCTCTCTCTCTCTCTCTCTCTCTCTCTCTCTCTCTCTCTCTCTCTCTCTCTCTCTCTCTCTCGGATAGTTTAACATCACTTCCCATGCAGCCATCTTATTACAGCTTTACATTCCTTTCCCTTATTAGCAATCGTTCTGGACCATCAGCGTATTTTTCACAGACGCCGAAGAGCGGTTCCTGTAGACAGCAAAAGCGTCAGTGAGAAAGTCCAAAACAAATTCAAAACTAGAGATCTTTGAGAAATGTTTCTTTTCCATCTTCTTTCCATTAGCCTGTCAGATTCATCAGCTTTCTCACGCGTGATTCCCAAGTCTTCCAGCCTTTGGGTCTCTGCGCACACGAGGAGTCAAACGCAACGTTACTAGCATTTGGCAAACTAAAACTTCAAATCCACGCAGTCAACTTGTGGGACTGTGTAAAGTATCGTTCCCTAAGTAGTTTACGAGTAGAGATGCCCATGTATCAGTGCTGTTTAGAGCGAAAGAGAATATTTCGACAATAAAGTCCTCATGAATTGATAAGCGAAAGACATTTTGCACCGACCAGCAGCCCTTAGACATATCAGGAGAGCTGTGTCGCATCTTTGCTCACCTCAACACCATTCGGTTCCTCTTCCCCACAATTTGTAAGTGAACTCCAACAGTGGCGCCGCGCCCCCCCACCTTCCAGTCAGGGTCTGTGATAACCTTACTGGCATTCACCCTCAGCCTTGCCTGACACCCTCCTTCCTTGTACCTCCTGAAAGGCATTCAGCTGTTCCCTCGGTGGAGCAGTCATCCACAAATTCACGACAATGATCCGGATGTCTCTTCTTGGCCCTCGCCCAACTGGTGCCAGTGCCAACTGCATGCGGAATGCTTGGGATGTCCTGGTTTGGGCCAGACCTGGAGCGCATCCTCTATGACGAAGACAGGAATACCTGAAATATATTATATATATATATATATATATATATATATATATATATATATATAATTCATTCCATGACCTGAGAATAATCTAAGTAACAAAATGCTTTCCCACGAGAGAGTAGGGTTAAGAGGACGCTCTTGATGTTGGGTCGGAGAAGGAGGAGGAGTAGGAGGAGGAAGAGCCTCCCGTTCAGCCAGCCAGGCCTGGCAACCCCGTCCGGGTCGAGTGCTCTTGCATGTTAAGGAACTGGCCGGGAAGGGCAAGGTGAGGGAGGGAGGGAGGGAGGGAGGGAGGGCGAGTGACTGCTGCAGCCGCTCTCCGCACTATGTTGCCGAGTTGGTCACTTTGTCACCTGAAGCCTTGAGTCCCTCACACACACCGCCAGTATGGAACTAGGTGACGCTGCGCTGCACACGCCCTATTTGTTGTCCTTTATTTCTTAGTCTCACGAGTTTATTTAAACGCATTACGATGTACGAACGAAGCTGAATCGTTGCTTGTGCCTGTAGGTAGGTATATGTTGACTCACAAGCCTTTTGTTGTCTCTCCGTTTCAGGCGGTATTCATGTCCAAAATCTTCCGTGCAGATTTACCAAATATTAATCATCTTGAGTTATAGATCGTAATGAAAAACGCGAAGAGGATTATAGAATGCAACTTAAGCAGTGAGGGTAAAGATATTACAGTTACATACAAAGCAGGAGATGATCCGATGATCTTTTCAGTTGTCGCGAGTTCCACACTGACAACAATCGAGGCACGAGAACGTCATAAGGGGTGTGCATGTTGGACGTGGCACATTCACACTGGCTTCAAACTCTCACTTGAATTAAGTTGTTCTGGAGGACTGCCTAAGTCTACTAAATACTTGTTCAGTCTCCATTCTCACATTTCGTAAGTTTATTCTGCTTATTTTCCTCCTTCCAGTCTCTCTCTACGCGGGGGACGGAACCCAGCCCAACCTTAACTAGCACGACTCTACCCCTACACAACTTTACCCAGCACCTTTCTACTCGCCACGACCCTATTCAAAGAAGACCCTACCCAGTCCAACCCTATCCACCACGACCCTATCCACCACGACCCTACACACCACGACCTGACCAGATTCAGCCCCACAGGACTCCCCTGCTCCGGTTAGAAGCCGGCTACGGCCCAAGTTATAACCCTCTCATAAGGGCTATAAGTTTTCTAATGATGTCTGGTTCCACTGAACACAGGGCGGCTTTTGTTACAGTTATTGTTGGTTGGCACTGTAGGATGACGCTGTCGACTGACGCTGTAGGCTAGCACTCTAGGGTGGGTGACACCTATATATATATATATGAATTGTTCTTTACGACAAATGTGTAAATTGGGGTGGAGAGTAAACGCGGGGGAAAGAGCTTCCAAGGATACGAGTCTATATACATACATTCCCGCAGGAGAGAGAGCTGCCTCGCTGGACGCAGCTCTTGGCGGGCCGACGGAGGAGGAATGTGAAACACGGCCAGCCGAGGTTAAGGAACGCGGAGAGGCGGCCGACGAGTTAGCGCTCTCTTGCGGGGTTTTATATATATATATATATATATATATATATACGTATACATATATCAGTCCACTTCCACCCACACACGCTGCCTGTCTATATAGAGAGCTGTTGATCAATTCATCCATATATTCAACCTCACTAACGACGAACCTTCAAGACTTGCTCGAAAGTTGTTTCTTGCAATGGCAGCAAAGCTGTTCACCACCTACGCTCCAGGCATGATCCAGACGCAAAGGAAAAAAAATGGACGCTGGTTCACCAGGGGCTGATCGTCATAAAGAGGCCGTGACATGTAACTAATCCGGCGTCTGGAAGAGCACACAGAAAGACCCCCTTCCTTCGCTCGTACCTGCTTACTGGGGAGGATGAGACCCCTACCTCTGAACATCTTATTAAGCCACAGACCCTCCCGCCCACGCACTCTTTTATCCCAACCCACACATTCCCTGCGGCCCTCCTCCTCATCCTCCTCCTCCTACTCTTCCTCCTCCTCCTCTTCCTTCTCCTCCTCCACCACCACCACCACCACAACCACTACCACCACCACCACCACCACCACCACCACCCCACTAGCATCTCTCTCTCTCTCTCTCTCTCTCTCTCTCTCTCTTTCTCTCAAGAGCTTCCCTAACTCAGCCACTTCCTACCCAGACTACAGGTCGAGCGTTAGCTCATTTGCTCACGGCTCAAAACGCCTGGTAGGGTGGTAGGCTAAGTGGTCCGACCTACTCAGGGAGGAGGAGGAGGAGGGGTACCCGCTCTCGAGTGAGGCTATATGAAGGTTTTAAATATGTATACGGCAGTGCACGTGAACAGTAGAAATGCCTTGCTTCCCTCATACCCTTGGCAGAGGCAGCTCATAAAAGAGTAATGAATGTGGTCTTCACATTTCCTTCCGAGATTTCGTAATTTTTTCGACTTCCGGGAGTTTTTTTTCTTTCTTTTCGATCTATAAAGTATTACTGTTTACCTATCCAAGCGTATGTTTGCAGCGCGTGCACACACACACACACACACACACACACACACACACACAGAGTCTGCATGTGTTTACTTATTCATAGGTTTGTAGGGGCTACGCACAATCAATTTTCCTTCGTCATAATTACCACGTTCACATTGTTCATGACGAGACAACACATGAACGTTTTTGAACCCTTCTTTTTTTGTTCATATCGTTGTATGCCAAGAGAAAGACCAACTCTCCCTCGTGAGAACATGTTAACTAGTTCTTTTTGTTCTGTCTCGTTCTTGGAAAAGTGACGTCGGGTGATCGTAGGAGAACAGACCAAGTCATTGGACCTTATGAAGGTGGTTGAGTCCGTCTTGCATTGCAGCCTTAATTCAGCTCACCCTCGAAAACTCTACCACAAAAAATTGGTCTTTTCTCTTTTTTAATCTATGTTGCCACAGTGTTATCTTGGCTATTTGTTTCCTCTTCCGGTAGTAAGATGGAGATTCAAAGCCTTACTGGGATGAGGGGCAATTGAGGGTAATTTGCAAAATTTTGTTTAGGGAGACGCGTCCTCCTCCCCGGAGGGGAAGGGATATTCAAATACGAAGGGAAGAGATGTTTGAGACGAGAGAGAGAGAGAGAGAGACTTAGGACAGTGGGAGCAATAGACAACATTTGAAGTAAGAAATGGAGACTTCCAGAGACGAGACTGAGACAAAAGAAGGTTGTTAAGTCCGAGGACCTACGAAATCCCCGCCAGACATGCTTTTGATGCCATCTTACGCGAGTGGAAGAAGGTATTTTGTGTCTGCAGGAGTCTCTCGCCCTTTAAGATCTCTCTTCGATCATACCAACTTTACTGAAAGATCTCCTGACGGCGGTGAGCGCCAGGGCGCCGCCCCTAAGACCTCCTGACGGCAGTGGACGCCAGGGCGCTGTCCCTCCTACACTCTGGTGTCGCAAGACTCCAGATAATATTTTCCTGTGACAAAGAGGGTCGTTCTGCTTCCCTTCTCAGCTGATGTACTTCTACATAGCTCTGTTCGTGACACTATAAGACATTCCTGATCCAGCCGCGCATTTATAAGTTATATGTTTCGTTAACTTTCCCGAAGGAGATGTTGAAACGACACAAAAGTCCAGACCCACCACGCCATGCCAGATAAATAACTTGAGGTCAGCCAAGCGTTCCGATGGACTAACTCGTAAAGTGGCGCATTGTATCTAGCGAGAAACACGAATACATATATTCATCTTCGCTCAGATAACCATTTTCGTATTACCGAAGCCGTGGCTTGTTACGTGCCTCTCCTCCTCGGAGAGAGAACGAAGAAATAAGGAAATGATATTTCTCTCAGGTTTTCTCCATACGCCTCAAGGTGCGTGACGTCAAGGCTTTCACGTCACTGGTACCGCCATAACGATTTCTAAAGCTAAAAACGGTATTTTTGGCAGCCAGTAATATTCTTCGGGTGCTGTAGTTTTCTCTGGCATAGTGCCCTGCCGTCCTGTGTTGAGACATCACTAGGGAGAAGTTTCAGAGAAGGTCCTCTCAAAATAATGGTTCTCTCGAGTCTTCTGAACACTGATTCTGTCATTTCCTTTAATAAATCAGTTCAATTAATGAACTTGCTGCACTTGATGTATGTCAAAGAAGAACGTTGAACGTTGTTTCATTCATTATTGATTAAGATTAAAGTAACAGTGCTTCAAAAGCGATACGTGACGCGTAGCGTGTCATGGTTTAAAAGCAGATTAGATTTTTGGCAGAATCTAGTTTTCGTTCGTGTTCTCCTGTCATGTAGACACCGTCAGCTGAGTACGGGGAAGGAGAGGCCACTGACCCGAGGGAAGGGGACATGATGTGAGCCCAGTCAAGGAGACGAGAGGCATCCAGTTCGGCGCAAGGGGGATGGTATCACGTGAGCCCAGTCAGGGATCTGAGACCCCCTCAAAGCTCTAAAGCACGGAGCATCGTGTGCTCCTACTCAGGGATCAGAGACCCTTACGAACCCCGAGGCAGGAGGCATCATGTGGACCCAGCAATGAGGATGAGAACCACAAAGCCCGGAGCGGGAGGACATGGAGGAGGGTACACATGTAATGCCGATACTGTTGGTCTGTTGAGATTTGTTGGCGTTGTGAGAGCGAGGCGGGAGACCTGCTGACAACAGCAGCGCCCTCCGTCAGCGCTTTCCCTCGCCTTCCTCAATCCCTCGCACCCTCCCACTCTCCCTCAACTACCTCTACCCTCCCTCGCCTCCCGCCTTTCCATAATACTCACCACTGTCTCGAGAGAGAGGGAGAGTACAGTGATATAACACAATGTCGCGCGCTGTATTGGTGACGCTATAAAGCCTATCTCCTCGTCAGATATCCTCTACTTTATGGGAAATTATGGTCTTGGTTATCAAACCTGTGGGATAGCTTTATATTCCTCCAGCACGAATATATATATACATATACAATTTTTTTTTCCTCCATTAATGTAACACCATAGGTACATATATATGGGGTTTCTTATAGCCCCTATATCGCCTCTTGATTTCGTAGTTTTTCTTTCTCTCGCATCGAACATATGGCTATGAAACATTAATCTCTTTTGGGGAAAAAAAAGGAACATCTCATATGTTACCATTAAATTATAAACTTCAGAGATACAGGTTTTTCTCGTCATTCTTCTCAGGAAATGTGAGAGGGATACGAAAGAAAAGTAGAGAGAGAGAGAGAGAGAAAAAAAAAAGCTTTATCTACAAAGGCAGTTTATCTTGCGGGGAAACTGTCCTGACATTATTGGTTCCGAATCTACCAAACAGGCAGTTTATCTTGTAAGGGGATAACTGTTCTGACAATACTGATCCCGAAGCTGCCATAGAATAACGGGAAACTGAATACGACGAATCCAAAAGACGAGTCTCTATGTATCGTGTTTCCGGTACATGTATCTGCAACCGTGAGTACATAGGGATACATACCTGCCACTGCAGATAAAGAGGGACACATGCTTGCCTCCTTAGACGCAGGGGATAGACACATATGCCACCTTGAACACAGGAAAAACACGCGTAGTTCCGCAGGGCTTAGACCGTCTGCGAAACAGTAAATTGAGACTCGTGTGCGATGCGAGACCATATTATCTGTTACTTTAAACGCGGACACATACCTACCACCCTGGACACACGGAGACACTCAAGTTCCACTTTGGACTCTCAAGGACACATATTTAACACCTTGGGTACCTGGAGACACATATATGGCGTTTATAGCACAGGGGAACACATATATCTATCCATCTAGTTACGCAATAAAGCATAGCAGCAACCATCCTTGACATACGGACGCGCACACATCCCCTGCCTGGGAAAGATACGAATAGCTAACAGTCATTTCGGACACAAAGGGAGACATTATCAGCCACCCAAAAGATGACTGAAGACGAATATCTACCATATTGGGCACGCATAAGCTCATCCTCACCATCTCGAACATGTGGATTCACAATCTCCCTCACGAGTACGTAAGGACGAATGATTCTCTAGGGGGACAGATAAAGGACGTAAATCACCTTTCCTCCGACTGGCATCTGAACTTCGTCTCCTCCGGAGGTCATGGTAAATATGTTATTCGCGGGGGAAAGACGTTCCTTTATCCATGGGAATTACTAGATCCTCCCTTCTTCTTTTTTCGGTAACATTTTCTGTTCTGTCTTGAACCAAAAACTGCTCTAAAAACACTTCTGTCTTATTACTTATCCCTCACCTTTCCCCTCCGACAGTATTATAGATGTCTCTCTCTTAATGAGAAACGATGATCCTTTTTGTTCTCTTTCTTCCTCTGGAGAAGAGTAGACCGTTCTCATCTTCCTAGCTGTCGCTCTGTTGCCCTGACTACTCCTCCTGTCTTTTAAAGAAAAGTCTTCGAATCTTTTCTAAACTCACTTTTTCCTTTTCTTTTAACTATCCAGTTCCTCACGGCCTTCTTTATCTGATCACCAGTATGGCTTTCGGAAGGAGGGATCTATGGGTGACATCCTTTCTCTATCTATCTTACTAACGTCTGGTTATCCTTTCAGAGACTCTGGAGAATTTGGTGTTGTAGTCCTTGGAATATCGAAAACCTCTTTAACTGGATGTGGCATCATGGTCTGATCCACAAGCTGCTGTTTATTATGTTTCCTCCCTCACTCCTTTCTCTCTCATATCTATTTTCCCCTTTGCCTCAGTCTGTCTCCATGGTTGTCTACAGGAGCTTACAGCTGAAAGAGAATAATGTACCTTATTGGACTCACACAGGGAGTCATATAGGCCCACCTGAGACACAATATGTCAGGTCGTAAACACTATTCGCTCTGGACAACATGTATTCTTTGAATAGTCGGAGACACACTGTTACTTTATTAGGTATACAGGAACAATACACCTTTGGGCATCTTACACCGTAGATAAGATGTGCATCAGTAATGAAGTAATACATCTGTAAATGCGTCCAGTTGATTAGTTTGCTTCTCAACATACGAAATGGAATGATAGCTCTAGGTTTTTGTTTTGTAAACAATGTAGTTCACGTCTTTGAAAGGTGGGAACATTGCCATTGATTGACTTGTGTCCTCGATTTATGTGGACTTGCTCGAAAATATGCTTCATTTTCTATGCTGTATTTCTTGTGGTAGGGATGAGAGGTACCTGGACTGGGGGGTCCCAAAAATGGCATACAATCTACTTAGTTCAGGTTTGCTTAGTTACGAGTCCGGGTCACCAGGAGTTAAGGGGTTGAGCAGATGGTCCGCTAAGGCCAGTGAGAAGTGAGGCGCTTCCCGCCATAAACGATCGAGAACCAGGTCAATGAAAATGTCGAGTTGCAGAGTCGCTCATCTCTTGTTGCGAGAGATCATTGCGTTCGGAGCTCAGTAAACGCACCGAGCGGTGTCTGGTGGTACAAGTTGAAGCCATCGTTACATACAGAGACAACACCCTCTGTACTTTACGCATGGAGGTGGTGGTGACACTGGATCATACGAGACTGCAGGTACTTAAAGGTGGAGAACTCCCATGGCCATATCACAGCCTGGCCTGCGGCATCACCACAGTGTATGGGAGATGGCGAGTGCAAGGGAAGGTCGGGGAAGACGTCAAGGCATAAACGGACAAGAGAGGAATAGAAAGAGAAGAAATGGAAAGATTAAAAGCTTAGAATTTACACCCGTTGACATGAGAATAAGAATGAGAACCAGGAAGTAAACGACCAAAACGATTAGCTGAACTTCGAGTCTTTTGGCAGCCGCCAGATGGACACAGAAGCAATCTCGAGGAAGAAAACGGAGACGAGGAGGAAGACGTAAACATTCAGGTTATTTATAGCCCCACCGATCACAAGATATGAGCGGCGGGTGTGATTTAGTGAGAGGGGAGTCAACGAACTGGCTATGGGGAGAGAGTGGGGGTGACAGCCACAGAGCCTGGGAGATGAGAGATGGAGAGAAGATTGTGATCAAGTGAAGAGAAGAAAAAGAGTCGGAGGAGTTCCGAACCTTTTGGAACACGTGTAAAGGAGACGGTTAACTACGTGAGATAGTTGACTTCGGGAGACAGACAGTTAACTACGGGAGATTAGTTAGCTACCAGTTGGTAATTATCGTCAAGAAGTTCAGTGGAATTCAAGACCAGCTCTCGTCAGAGTATGGATTCCTCAGTATCCAACAATCAGCCATATGTTACGGCTAAGTAAACAGGAAACATTCAACTCCGTAGTGCCTAAACTCGTCCGCACAGCTCACATCCCATAAGAGACAAATACTTCGAATTCATCACCGAAAATCAGCCATACATAAAGGCCACCATAAGCGTAATAGAGTCATTTTTGTCAGATCTAGTAATGAGTGTGATGTTGATGGGGTCATTGCCAAGCGATGGATAAAGAAGATAGATGGATTAGGACCTGTCTACAGTCAGCCGTCCCCTTGGGCACTCCACACGTGCCAAAAGTTAAGAGGAGGAAATGTTAAATATGAGGCCATTTAGTGACTCGGGATCTTCCTCTACGATTTGCGTGTATGATGGCGTTACCTTTGACCCGACGCTCGAGGGTCAGGTCACGAGCTAGGGCATCATACTTGAGGGCCGTACCACGCGTGGAAAAGGATATTGTACCGTCGTGCTCGAGGATTGTACCGTCGTGCTCGAGGAGCGTACCGTCATTCTTAAGGTGCTAACGAATAAACTAGTGAGATAAGGAAAGAGTATCATAACTAATAATAACAGATAAATTACATGAAACTAAAACGACCAGTCTTAGAGTAAAAGGGAATGTTATAAAAGAAAATGGTTTTAAAAATGGTTATTGGATTGAATCCTTTTTTCACTTTTAGAAACGATTTGTTTTTTTGTATACAAATTTGTACATATACACTACAATAAACATGAATGGAATTCAACATAGCCCTTTAGAAAATATTTGTAAAAAACTTTGTACACATACTCGATAGAAAAAACATATAGAACACCTTTTAGAATATATACATAAACAAATATATATGTGTATATGTATATATATATATACATATACATATATATATATATATATATATATATATATATATATATATATATATATATATATAT